>BPLR01016860.1:0-7500 GCA_021605095.1 Caerostris extrusa
AAATTGAATTCTAAAATAAAAATTTCACCTGTAGAATTATCACACACATCTTGAAGAAGAATATGCAAATTACAGGAAACCACCAGATGGCGCGGATAGTACGTCACAATGACGAGAGTGTAAGAGAGGGGCATATAAGGAATGGTGGCAAAGAAGTAAAATTGTTCACAAGCGCTTTAAAAGCCTTTCAGTGCAATAACCGCATAGTTATGGCACAAAGGAAGCATTTGGATGATTTTTTACGTGATAGAATTATCGGACGACTGGAATGTGAACGTACCCCAGCTGGAAGTATCCGAGGAACTTGGAATCGCCCAGAATGTCATCTTCAGGCTTTGGCAACGATTCCAAGAAGATGGTAATGTGAATAGATGTTACAGCATAGGTCGCCCTCGAGTTACAACGCCGAATGAGGACCGGTATTTAGCAGTTACTGCCAAAAGAAACAGTCGGAGCACAGCATCAGACCTGTCTCGTCAGCTCTCTTCAGCTACCGGTACGACAGTTTCAAGGCAGATCGTGTACAGACGCTTACGGCACATTGGTCTATATGCTCGTAGGCCTGTCAGATGTGTTCCACTTACCGCAACTCACTGTCGCATGCGATTAACCTGGAATAGAGAGCATGCATTGTGGACACCGCAACAGTGGTCTTGTGTGATGTTTTCCGACGAGGAATTATTCTTGGTTCCAGAACTGACCTGCATGTTCAGAGTGTAACGATGGCAGGCCACATCTGTCGGGATGTCATTCTGGAGCAACATGTACGTTTGTTTCGGGGCGCCATGGGTGCTGAATTTCTGTTTATGGATGACAACGCCAGTCCTCACCGTGCAAACATTGTAGACGAATGTCTTCAATTGGAGGATATCACCCGTATGAATTGTCCAGCATACTCACCGGACTTGAATCAATAGAGCATATGTGGGATATGCTTGGCCGACGAATTGCAGCCCGTCAACCAGTTCCCCCCCCACCTGTCAACCGGAACTTCGGTGAGCATTGCTTGATGAGTGGTGTAATATTCCCCAAGATCAGATTGATAATTTGATACTCAGCATTCCTAGGCGTTTTAAGGCCTGTATTGCATCGTCCGGGAGACATACTCCATATTAACCATCATACTAACCATGTTATACTGTTTTTGTAAATAGGTTCTTTTTTGAAATTTTCTCCAGAGTAAATATCGCAATTTTTATTAATTATGTCAAATATATAGCATCTTTTTTGCTCTTTACCTTTTGTTTAATAAATATACTTTACAAATAAGTCAAATTTGTTTTGCTTCTGTCTCTTTCTTTGCCTGAACTTCATTATCCTTAATTTATGGACATGAGTGTATATATATATATATATAATGTTATCTTCTTTTCTATTTTTCTTATATTTTCATTCTTCAAAAATATTTTTTTCCAAAGAAAAGCTTATCAATTGAATATCAAATTGATAACATTATATAAATATATATATAATATATAATGTTATCTTATTTTCTATTTTTCTTACATTTTCATTCTTCAAAAATATTTTTTTCCAAACAAAAGCTTATCAAATTGAATATAGTACTTATCTACTAAAAAGAGCTTAATACCTGTGCATATTTTCAAATTACAAAAAATGTTAAGCTGTAGGATTTATTAAATAAAATGAACGTTAATATTTTTTTAAGTGTTTTAATTTGTTTAAATTTTATAAATTACAACCTGATTAGTTACTTATTGCAAGCTTCATGTTATATTTGAATAATTATAAAACATATTTTAAAAATAAATTTTAATAAGATGACAATGGAAAACATATTTGCTTTCTCTAGAATACACAACAAACTAAATTGTTTTATATATAATGAATTATTGCTTTATATATAATGAAACTAATTTTTATGCTATTTTGTAAATAATTTTACATTAAAAGACACATTAAAAGATTTTGAAATCTAATTAAAACAAATTATCTAATATTTGATTTATTAATTGAAATTAATATTTTCGTGCTTATTTGCATAAATTATAAAGAAGACAAACATTTTCTTTGGTTTATTTAATATTAGCAAATATCTGTATTTTATACATAAAAATGCAAGATAATTTCAAATTAAATGTAAAACGTTTTTCAATAAAAATATTCTATCTTCTCTCTACAATAAAATACTACTACTGTTTTATTTGCATTTTGAAGTTCTTTTTATGATAAATTTAATTTAGTTTTACATTTAATTGCAATCATTTAAATTGTAATCATTTAGTTTTTTTTTTTTTTTTTATTTTTAGTCTATACTTTTGAGTACAAATATACTTTTCATTATATTAAAACACAGAAAACTTATTTTAATTTTAGATTGTTGTATTTATTTTTATCAATTTTGTTTATATATATTTAAAATGTGTTAAAAAAAGTTGCACTCTCGAGAATACGGCATGTCAATGCGACCCAATACTATTGCTGCTCAAGTAGAGCCTTAGAGAGCAAAAGTACTCCCCTATAGCAACCGCGCGGGGAATGTCCTTGATTATGGCATTATTAAATTTATTCCATTTAATTGTGAAGTTGAGGTGATTAACGAACTCACATCATCATTCAAGTTCACGGCAATTATAACATACACATCCATCGATAAAGGATCAACAGCCACGGTCCATTAGTAGAAACCTCATATTTTCTTTCCAGGTGCTCCAATTTGTTTGATTGAGCAAGGGGAAATGCTCAATTCCAGTAGGATCCATATCAGACAAAAAAAGTCAAATCTGACTGGCGGCCCCCGTCACAAATGTCAGGCCGGGGAGAAATTTTGATGGAACAGCGGAACCACTAACGGAATTTTTTTTTTTAGTAGAGTATAGTGATAGTGTTATAAGAATCACTACAGTTATTTAGTTTAAGCAAGTAAAGTTTATTACATTTAACATAAAGTATAAAAACAGTTACAAACCACATAGTGGATTTAAAATAAATGTCGTGTAGTATCTAGACATATATACCGCTCCAAATAAATATCAGTATGCCAGCTGCCCATCAAGCTAACAATACTTAATGGGATTATCGATTTGTACATCCGTGCCCGACGTCACGACCCATTATATGCCTACAGCATATGACGTTGAACTCCCAATGTAAAACGAAAGTGAAATATTTGCATGGTTTAATTTCACTTGGCAACAGTCTTTCCCCGTAGCCCTTCGGAAGTTGGCAACCGCGGTCCTCACAGGGAGGTAATTCGGTATGCTAAAGGTTCTTCCACCTTTTACCCTTGGCGGCCTGCTTTCTTGCATTGTTGCCATCAAAATTGCTAGTGAATTCGCCAACAGCAATTGAGCCTTGCGCAACTGAGGAAAAGGAGCCCGCTAGGTTCCGATTTCTGCGAATCGTCCGTGTATACGAGGATCCATTCCTCTGATGGATACCTCTCGGCGATCATAGCTAAGTTTTCGGATTTAAACTGGGCTGTGGGTATGTCCGCCTTCTTCTTTTCGTATTTCTTGTAAGAATTGGGTTGGTGCCTTTTATTTGAACTTTGTTGCGCCATTTTATCTTGTTTTCGTCAGTGTATTGTACTTGCTTTTAGATTGACAATATTTTACAGCATCCATTTTATTAAGATTTTTATCAAAATATTAATCTACCATCCCCATGTTTTTACTTGATACTGTTTTTTACCTGTTCTCGCAATTCCATTTTCGACTTTTAACCATTCCATTTTACCATAATTTTAAAAAGCACTATTGTTTGGCGCAGCATGGCCAAATCTGGCTCTTGTGCCATAAAACCCCAACCAGTCTTTAGGTCAAATCCTGTCACCGTCGTATGTAGGGGAATTTCTGACTTTTCTTAGATGTACTGCAATTTACTGAAATGTTGCTTGTTGGTTTCAGCTATTCCGTATTTCTCCCTTATCACGGCGGCCTTGTGCAGAGGCGTATCATGGATTTTGAGGCGGCGAGTCTGTATTTTCATATCATTAAGTATTTCATTCATGTCTGTATTTCTGCATCATAAATTGTTCTCTGGGCAGTCTCGAAACATTTCAGCATTGCCATTTCTAACGACGTGCTCCCAGTGACTTAATGTCATATTGATTCTCAAGTGCTGTTATTGGGGTTGATTAATTGTTCAAATACTACCAGAGGCACTGCCAATTTCAGACAGATAAGTGAAGTGTTGATTAAATTAACTTTTTATAAACATAAATTAATCCTTAGATACTATTTTGAGGATACTGAAACAATCATCATATTTTGAAAGCCAGACATTTCAAATTGAACTACAACACATGTGATTTGATATTGGTCAATCGTTATGCTTAGGAATACATTTTTCATGCCAGTTTTGAAGCTGTTGGAATTGTTATGCTTTAGTTCGCGCCACGCAGCGTCACGTGGTAGTTTTATAAAAATCGTTTGGAACCGATTTAGAATTTCGCTGTTGCCGTGGATACGAGTTGTTTTATTTCAAAAAGAACATTTATCTTCCATTTTTAACTTTTCCCTTTGAATTGTTACCATCAACCCTGTACGTCCTTGTGAATATTGTTTGTAAATAAATGAGGATTCCATAAATGTTTATATGGATTGATCAATACCTCTCGGACCATCAGAAAGCTGCGGCTAACCAGAAAATAGAACCACCGAACGAAAGAGACGAAATAGTCGTAGTGACAGAAGCACACATAGAAATAAAATGTGAAAATCAGCATTTATTTTAAATAAAAAATTTTGAAATGAATGTTTCGCGCGAGGAAATTAATTTGTTTTAAATAACGACATATACTACTATTTGTTTTTAATTTTAGCTTCATTTTTTTGGAAATCCCACAGAATAAAGCCCCCATAATGTTGTTCTAAGCAGGACAACATTATGTTCACACATGACAATAAGAATCGACGTTAAATAATTGATAATTTTTTTTAATTGAGTGAAATAATTAAAATAACATTAAGTAATTGCTGTTACATAGAATGAATTGTCCGGTAGATGGTAACTTATATATAAATATTTATTCGTAAAATTATTTGCTTGATGCCAATTGATTTTTAACATAATTGATAATTAACTGATTTCAGCCCTATATTACCCGTTTAATAGTAAATGTTATTAATATTTTTTTCTAACTGTAATATTATGTAATCTAGATCATTATATGTATATAAATTTTTATTTTAATCATAATTGTGTTTTCTTTTTTTTTATTTCAAAGATTTTCATAGTACTGGAAGAGTAAAAAAAATTTGGGAGACAGAAATAACCGGATAAAAAATAATGTACAAACGCGTGATAAAGGAAATTAAATTAAGAATTTTTTTCCCATTAGCTATAAAAGTTTAAAATTTTTGTAAACATTTTTTTGTCCTATGCCCGTCTCTGACCTCTCTGCCATTAGTCGACGAGCAGCAAATACTGTAAAAACGACAAAAACAATCACTAAAGGCATTGGCAGTAACACAAAAAGGAATACAGTTAAGAACATTAGGGCATATGATGAGGTGCTCTCCAGTAATGAGCACGCCAAGGTCGCAAATTGGCAGATATTTAAAGCAGCCGGTCCTCATCTATATCTGGGGGGGGCTGATGGCCGAATGGCTAGCGCTCTGGCGTTCGGTACCACAGGTATCGGGTTCAAATTCCGGCTTTGCCCATGGGTGTTGTAGTGGTTCGGAATCCACTGTAAGCCGTAGGTCCCTGTCGTAATTGGATCGTAGAGCGTTGCGGGGGCATTGTTGCTCCGCGTCCGTGGCTTATCTTCAAGTTACACGCGCCCCTGGGTAATGCAAAGTGAGTAACACCGCTGCAGCCCTTATGGCAAAGATCACGGTCTATTCGCCAGCTACATTAGAAGAAAAAAAAACACATTAGGGCATATGATGAGGTGCTCTCCAGTTATGAGCACGCCAAGGTCGCAAATTGGCAGATATTTAAAGCAGCCGGTCCTCATCTATATGGAGACTCTGTAAGTAGTCGTGGCCCGTGGCAAATCTAAATCAGGCCACGCCGACTGCTCTGAGCAAGGAACTGGGAATTTTTGTTGACTTATTCAACAGGGAATTCGTGTTTTTTAAGAAACCTTCTCTCACACAAGTTGAAACGGTTGGATTTAATAGAGCAAGATATATATCGCCTTACATGAATCAAAGGTAAAGGAGAATCAGGTCGCATCATTTAGGATCCATTCTTGGCCATATCAGCCTGCTCATTTAATATATTCCGCAATGGCTTGGAATCTATTGCAAAATAATGATTTTCAACAGCCTATATATATCTTTATTATGCAGTTAAAGCATAGTAATAAGTAAGTTTGTATGCAGTTTTGTAAACAAATGACAGCAAAATCATCTATAACGTTAAAAATTCATCATTAGTGTTCCCAATTAAAAATGAACTATGTAAATTTTTGAAATTCTTTGCTGGACCGGCATGTGATCTTCATATTCTATGGTACTATGTATGAAGCATGCATGTAAATATTTGCATTGCAGACTTGAAATTCGTGTTGCGGTCTTGTTGGTGAAATTAATGAATGGAATTCTCACTGCATTGAGGCTTAAGACATCTAAAATATTCTGCTGGAGTAATTCGATGATTGTTCTTTCTTCACTAAAGAAAGAGTTCCCAATTAAAAATGAACTATGTAAATTTTTGAAATTCTTTGCTGGACCGGCATGTGATCTTCATATTCTATGGTACTATGTATGAAGCATGCATGTAAATATTTGCATTGCAGACTTGAAATTGTGTTGCTGTCTTGTTGGTGAAATTAATGAATGGAATTCTCACTGCATTGAGGCTTAAGACATCTAAAATATTCTGCTGGAGTAATTCGATGATTGTTCTTTCTTCACTAAAGAAAAGAGTTCCCAATTAAAAATGAACTATGTAAATTTTGAAATTCTTTGCTGGACCGGCATGTGATCTTCATTCTGTGGTACTATGTATGAAGCATGCATGTAAATATTTGCATTGCAGACTTGAAATTCGTGTTGCTGTCTTGTTGGTGAAATTAATGAATTTCACTGCATTGAGGCTTAAGACATCTAAAATATTCTGCTGGAGTAATTCGATGATTGTTCTTTCTTCACTAAAGAAAGAATCAAGTCATTTAAAGACTTACGTGCGCAACAGAGTGGCGACAATGCATCGATTGTCGCCTGATTTCCAGTGACACCACATTAGATAAGACCAGAACCCTTCTGATCTTATTTCGCGAAAAGTGGATACTCGCAGAAAGTGAGTTGGAATGGACAGGAGTTCCTGACTGGAAAACAGTATCCTGATCAATCTATACAGATCCTTACTAAAGAGGAAGACTAATTTTCTAAACTTGGAGATTCATCCAGTGTTGGTAAGAACAGATTGTGCTGCAAGTGGCTGTATTCGATCTCGTGGGCTTACTCACAGGCAATTTCGAGATTTTCTTCAGTCCGTGCAATCTGAATACTCTGATGTACTGTATTACACGAAAGTAAGGGGGTGTGTGACTTCATGTGTGTTTCCTTTTCTAATTATATAAGC
>BPLR01016860.1:12500-55429 GCA_021605095.1 Caerostris extrusa
TTGTATACCCCTCTCTTACACTCTCGTCATTGTGACGTACTATCCGCGCCATCTGGTGGTTTCCTGTAATTTGCATATTCTTCTTCAAGATGTGTGTGATAATTCTACAGGTGAAATTTTTATTTTAGAGTTCAATTTCTGTGTGATTCTGAATTATCCTTAATTTATGGACATGAGTGTATATTCCCATATTATTTTCTAAAACAAATTACAGATTTTTTTTTTTTTTTTTTTTTTTGGAGAATCCAAAGAAGAAATTACGAGCTCATTATATACACAGGTTAACTGAAAAATAAACCAAAAACTTTAAAGGCTATAAAATCCATTAAAACAAACATATTTTGTGTAGCAATGTATGGGTATGCGTGGCTTGTATGAGTATTAACACAAATATATCAATAATTAGATTTCCTAAATTAAAAAAAGAAACATTGATTTTTTACAGTTAATTTTTAATCGTAAACTATCTGCATTCAAGGGAATAATCAAAATTAAAAATCAGATTACTTTTAAGGTTTACGCTATATTGAAAGTATGGGGATCTCCCTCTTCAGAAATGGTAGTTTGGGTTTTCGGGATGATTAGAGACAAATAATCTTTATATTTGTTTGTGAGAATTTATTTGAATACTGCTTTTAATACGAGATATTTTGCTTCAGATTAACTAATCAATTTCCTTTTTTGAAAGTATGATATTCCTCGTGCATCCCAATGTACAAAACTTGAAGCTTACAGTTGTAAGAATATATAAAATATATAGCAAAATTATTTAAACAACGCCAATAAAATAAAAGCACTACTTTTAATAGTAATAAACATTGAAAATCAGATCAAGAGCCTGAAGAATATTTAACTAAACTGCTAAAAAAATTTGGAAAACCTATTTGCTAAGAATACGAAAATCAAGGAAGAAATTACCCTTTGTAGATGGTTCGGTTTGGTTTGGCTTGGCGATCTATGGTCATTTTTGTACACTTTGGGCTATTTAGACGGGGATCTACAGTTTAGCGTAGATTTCGAACCACTTACAAACATCCATGTCACCGTCAGTACTCGAATCGGAAGCCTGTGGTATAGCCAAAGGCCAGAGCCCTAGCAAATTGGCCACCAAGCCGCTACCCTTTGTAATAGAGCCTTGCATGCATAAGTTCCCTCTTTCTTTTGTTAGTTTGGAGCAAGAAACACTACATATTCCACATTTTGAATTCCTCAAGCAAACATAGATCAGTAGTAAATACAGTGGCTACACTGACATAGATAAGTAGTGGTCACAGCAAATCTTTCCAAAAGAAGACCTGAAGCTGCCATGACTAGCAGGACATTATAATTATAAAATTATAGAAAAAAATGTTTATTATTCATTCTGAAATTTTATTGATAATATATAGAATAGGACCTGTCTAGCACTCAGTGACACAGGTTTCGGCTTCGACTTCCGGCGGTGCCATGGATATTTGTAATATTTCGAATCCACTTTAAACCGTAGGTCACGGTCCAATAGGATTGTAGGGTTGACCCTACGGTTGATAATCCTACCTTGTAAAAAGAGAACATCTCTTGTCTGAAAATTGCCAGTAGGGAGACAGCTTTTGCCACGATGGTGGTGTTGCGTAAGTGAAGATTGGTTTGTTGGGGTTTTATGGCACAAGAGCCAGATTTGGCTTTGCTGCCCCAAACAAGGTGGTTAAAAGTAAAAGGTAAGTAGCAATAAAACTAGTTTAAATTCGCAACTTGGTGCGCAAGTGAAGAAGGAAGATATAAAAATGTCAAATAAAACTCCTGAAGGAAAAGCAACTTAATTTTGGAGATAAAACTAGAGGTTCGGAGGTTAAATTCTATTTTTGAGTAACATGATGGTTGTTTATAAACAGGATTTGAGAAAACTTGACCAGTTATTTTTCACAATTTTTTTTTTTTTTTTTTTTTTTGCTTTTCTCAAATCTCAGTTTCATCTTTGAAGACAACTGAAGGCGCTTGCTCACGAGCATCCAATTGAATCTGTTGCGGTTCTTGTTTGAAAGAATTTCGTTAGAGGGTGTAACTTTTCAGAAATTACATACCTAGTATCTTTCAAAATATATGCGTCGATACTTACAAATACATTTAGAGGCTTGTATCACTCTCATCAATGGCTGAACTTTCAGTATTTGTAAAATAAAAGGAATCAGATTAAATGCTTAATTTAAAAAAAAAATTAAGAAAAATAAAGTTCGCATTCCATTTTCTATGGTTACATGACTTCATTTTCACCCATATATTATTATGAAAAAATTATTTGTTTTATCAACTTTTAAGACTCGTTTCCACCGAGGCGTGAAGCGCTTAAGCGAGAAGCGTTGACAAATCACCAGCCTCACCACGTTCGACTGAAACCAGTTGGACATCCGCCGCTTCGAGTTGACCAACTTTCAACTCGAAGAGGAACTTCACTAGGCGTAATGCTGTATCTGACGTTTCGCTGTGAAGGGGTCGAAAAATTTTCTTGCCTGCCGCGGGAATGTTCAACGCTTCACGCCTCGGTGGGAACGAGCCTTTAAAGTTGCCACATTATTCTGACTCACCCTGAATAAATTAAAAGATATTTTATTTTTACAGCACAATAAAATTGTGTAGTTATATTATGTGGAGGTTTTCGAGTATATTTGTCCTGTAGGTACTCCGAAGCAGGTACGTCCTTTTCCGTTTTGTACAATAAAATATTACATCCAAATAATCACATTAACTGTATCTATATTGTTGGATGTTTTTTTCTTACATAACAAACACAGAAAGAGAGCCCAAGTATTACACTTTGAACATAGCTATTTACTAACAACCAGTACATTAAGATGCCAAATCCGCACAAAAATAAATAAAATGAATACAGAACTCAAAATGATGAATAATTGAGTGAAAGAATTTAATAAATATAAAATTATATTACATAATAAATATAAGATTACAATTAGAGCTCATTTTTAACCTTATAATTATCGGTATAATTTTTTTTATTTATTTATAAATTGTCTACTTTAAATTTATAATTTGGCTACAGAAAAAAAGCTCTATTTAAATGCAATTTCATAGAGATATCGATAAAATAATTATTAAGGCAATTTGATACAGGAATCTGTTCTTACAGTTATATATAATGTATTTATATCACTTCTAATACTTTTTATGAATCTTATTTGAATTATTCTTTTTTTCACTAATTATTTTAAATATTAAAATAATTATGGACAAATATATTATTTATTCATATTATTAAAAGAATAAATAATATATTTGTTGTTAAAAGAAATATGATGTTGAAATGTTAAAAGAAATATTGTGTAATAAACAATATTTCAAAAAAATATTAAAATTGTAACAATAATAATAGAAATGTTTTTTAAATTTTTTTTTTAAATTATTATTATATACAAGATTTAAAAATAATAATAATATATATATATAAAT
The DNA here is from genome assembly GCA_021605095.1 of Caerostris extrusa. Classification (NCBI taxonomy): domain Eukaryota; kingdom Metazoa; phylum Arthropoda; class Arachnida; order Araneae; family Araneidae; genus Caerostris; species Caerostris extrusa. Next base: position 15,942 of record BPLR01016860.1, read on the forward strand.
GCAAGTAATATAATTAATTATATGAATTTTAGGAAATTTACTCTTTGAAAACGAACACTTTTTATAGAATGAGCGAAATACGATTTCTATGAACGAGGGCGCTACGATCGTTGTATGAAATATAATGATCGCAGCGCCCATATCTTTTTTTTTTTTTTTTTTTTACAATATTTGAATATTATAAAATGAAGTAAATGTTGTTAATGAGTTTAATTATTGAGTTTATTCTTTAAATATAGTAGTGTTGAAAGTTAATAGAAACAACGTGCAATAATACTAAAAAGAAATTAATGGCTTATGAGCGTGAAACTTGAGTTTAGCACGCTTAAATAGGTAAGGCTTTTTTTTTTTTTTTTACATTTGTAGATATTTTGAAAAATTCATTTAATCATGTTTTGTTTCATAGATCTATAATTTCATGTCAGTTAAATCTTTATTTACTAGAGTCTGCTTTAAATTTTAATTTCCTATAATATCATTGCACGAAAATCTTAGGGCACCTTGAATATGTATCGTATCTAAATTTAATTAAAAAAATATATTAACCGATAAAAACGGCCATTGAAAAACTATTATTGAAATATTCATTGTTTTGTGTTATGTTCACTAATTTACCACTTTGTATGATGTTATACTAAATCTGACTATATATACCTTGCAATATGGTGGTCGTGCAGCGTGGGTCCGAGAATCTCTTGTGGCTGTGTGTTGTCCGCTTAAAAACGGCAATGTTTCAAGTGCCCGTTCGTGTATTCAAATGGCAATGAAAAATATATAAATTTGGGGATATGGTGTTACTTACATCCCTCATAAAATAAAAGCAAAAAAAAAAAAAAAAAAAAAAAGTCACGTATGTGTAAAAGACAGCAAAGAGGTACCTGGACTACGCTTTTGGTAACCATTTTCAATTTTATTAAATTAATCCTATTTTTTGTTAGCAATATGTCGCAAGGGAACTATCGATTTAATCTACAGGAAAACAAAGGATAATCTTATAAAATAAGGGGATGTTGTTTGGTAAGGGACAAGTTCGAGTCTAATATAGAAAATAACACGATCGTGATCGAGAGTGACATATTAAAAATAAGGCTAACTGTTCATATGTATAGGATAGGAGATTATAGTCCTTTAAATGCTTCAGGCAAAATACCACTTATTCATCATCATCATCAAAATAACGGGATGTTGTTTGGTAAGGGACAAGTTGTCGTCTAATATAGAATATTGTCCTAGGTATAGCAAGTGATCGAGAGACATTAATGTATTTTGAAATCAATAATATCAATCGAAAGATATTCGCCCTTTAAATTCTTGAGGCAAAACACGTTAGTTAAGAGGTAAGACAAAATAAAAATCGTATTTTGAATTTACTTAGACTGTAAAAATGCATAAAATCCAGGATGATTTTCAGAAATGAAGAATTAAAAGAGATAAGGATTGTTGTTTTTATTGAGTATAAATTATAAAGTAAATTAGAAAAATTATTACTCTTGTGTTCGTATTTTTTGCCCGCTCATTTGTCGAAAATCTAAGTTCTCTGCCAAGAATAAAATATTCATCTACATATTTTCCATGCGTCCCACGATCACTTGCGCAAGCTCAGTTTGGGGCGTAACAGCCAAATCGAATTTGAAAATTGTTCAAAGACTGGAAAATAAAGTTCATTCAATGTTACAAATTGGCCTCAGCACTTCAAAAATTAGAATATTAGAAACTCTCTTGACTTCCCAGTACTAGGCAATTCATCTTTAATACCTCTAAAGAGTTTTATGACACTAACACTTTACTAGTAACTCCATTCTTAGATGATTCCCAATTTACGACGTGACTCTATTTGAACAAAGAAAGCGATTTAGAACTGTTCTCATTATCCTCAATGAGTGTTCCCCTCTAATCTTCTCTTTCTGAAGTGTCAAAGTGCAAGCTCCACTTTTTTGGCAGTTTAATTATCTTTTTCTATATATTAATTATAATTTACTACTTTCCATTTTGCATATATTCGTATATGTTGCTATTCCCCTTCTTATTTAAAATTTTTATATTAATATTAATAAAAAAGAAAAAAAAAAAAAGGCATAACAATTCAGTGGGCAAAACCAAAGGCAACGCTTTCAATCAACAAGGCCAGCAAGAGTGTGGCTTACCAGCAGCCAAGAGCTCTGTTCATCCTTCACTTCAAAGCTTATGCAAGTGAAATTGTTGTTTTCGTTGTAGAGCGAGTGTGTTGTCACGAGCTCGAAGAATATGGAAAAGCGTGAAATTATGGGGAACGCACCTTGATAGATCTTTTAAAAATACTCACATTGTAGGACTCGAATTATTCGAGAGGCTAGTACCGTTCGAATATATTTTTTTAATAATTCGAATCAATATATTCATATCAAGAATTTTTCAATATTTGTGGCGCCATCTATGCTTCTTTGGAGGAAAAATAAGTTTAATAATTTCTTGTTGAACATATATTGCTAAAAGTTTCAACAATAATTGTTTCAAATAAATGTATTAAATTAAATTTTTTTTTTTTTTTTTACATTCAATAATTCTTTATCACCATGCATAATTTTTATACCTACTTACTTAATTTTTTTTTAATTTCTGAAAATTGTGGAATTTTCTGTACAACAAATAATTTTTATTTGTCGCTTTTTTTTTTTTTATTTAATATCTCTTTAAATAAACTAATTTTATTTTTAAACAGACATTTACAAAGTAGCCACAGTTTGTGATTTAAAAAATTGGAGCAATTTTTTCCCGCATTTATTACTTGAACTGAATTTCGTAAGATTAATCACTTTCCATAGAAAATATAGCATTTTGTTATACCTAGAAATAAACTTATCAAAATTAATGTTTATTTAAAATCATATTAATGACATTTATCCATTATTTACCTATACGTAATTGTTGACATATTCTTTCTTCTATTATACAGTTGCGATTTCATTTTATATTAGATACTTGTAATTGTATAATGTGTAGACAGTAAACCAAATACTAACACACTCTAATAAGATTTTAAATTCACACCCAGAAAAAAATTTCTGAGTTTTTTTATAGATCAGAAGAAATAAAATTCGTATAAATTTTTTTTTTTTTTTTTTTTTTTTTTTACGTGTATAAATATAATTTTCATTTAGTTAAAAAGTGGTGATGAAAAGGAATTTGTACATCATTTTTTTTATAATTACTTTTACATTATTAGTGTATAATAATATACTAATGTCTCCTTTCATAATGTTATACTTAGAAATGCAAATTAATTCTTGATTCATTCGGTTTTTATTTAAAGTGGATTTGGCATATTTCATTGTTGCAAGTGAGCCTTTGACGCTGGATATCAATAAAAAGCAACTTAAAGAGAGATCTACAAAATGTAAATGTTCCAATAGTTTTATTTATAAAGAAATCCTGTATGTATCTTTTTTTTTTTTTTTTTCTTCTTTTGTTTGGTAGGTTTCGATCAGCGAGCATTTGTTTCCAATATAATAACGCAGTTAAATATGTTCTCCTTGCTGCACTGGAAATATGAGCTGAAATTGTATTATTAGTTTTATTTTTAATTTACTCATTCCTTTTCGGTGTTGACCTTTTAATTTAAAGTGATTATAATATTGATTGTTTTGATCTGAATTTAAATATTTATCGTCTTTTTTCGAATAAAAATTATGTGTTTTTCAAAAACTCTGACAAATACTGATAAAAAAGGTACGATTACAACAGTAACTATAAATTTACTTTTTAATACGCTTTTAGTACTTTTTTATTTTAAAATATATTGTTACTCTTCGAAATCGGTTCAAATAAAGATGCATATATTTATATTTTTTTACTCATGTGCAGAAATGATTAATTTTACTATGTTGCATTGTAAGTAATTCTAATTTTTTTTTTTTTATACCGATATTTTTCACATATGCTAATATTAATTAATGGTTCTTTTAGGTATCGACTGTTTTAATTTAGAGGAACATTTTATTAAATTAAGTGATTTACTTGGAATTACCACTCATTAAATTATTATTAAAATGCCCCTATATATACTGTACTGTATTCTAGATGGCGCTGCGAATCTATGTGGGATATGTGTCGTCCGCTTACAGCGACAATGCTAACGTGTCCGTTCCTGAATTCGAATGTCAATAAAACAGATGTAGTTTATCTGAATATGAAGCTACTGCATAGAGCATATATATATATAATAAAATACACTTGTAAAATACAGCACAGAGGCATTTGGTCTGTACATTTAGTTTTTGTTTAATTTTAATTAAATCTTTTATTAATTTTTCAGTTTTATTAAATTGATATTTTTTTTTTTTTTTTTTTTGTGAGGATATGACCCTCTTGAACCACTGTCTTATTACACGGGAAGCAAATAATATTCTAATGCCGTAAAAAGATGCTTCGCTGCAGAGAACAAGGCAAGAATTTTCTATAAAATATCTATTTACAATTCGCACTTTATAAGTGCGTTTCTTTAACGAGGGCGCTACGATCGTTTTAAGGAATAGTAAAATGAATATTTTTTTAAAATATTTAAGAACAAGATTAGATATCTACCAAGTGGGATAAGTAACATATCATAATATAAATCATATTGTTATAAGAGTTTCTTCTCGCCATATTAAAGCTTATTGGAAAACATGTGGAATAAGACCTAAAAAATTAGCAACACATAATAGTAAAACTTTATTTTAACATATTTCTGATGTTTAATGTCCTTTTTTTTACATTGTTACTTTGATAGATATTTTGACAATAAAATCATTTAATCGTGTTTTGTTTTATAGATTTTGCAAATTTCTTATCAAGTAAACATTTACTTAATGGAACTTGCTTTAAAATTTTATCTTTGAATATTCGTAAAAAGGGATTATACAAACTCCCCGATTAACAGCAATATATATCATATTAAAATGCCATTAGAATATACTGTTATTTAAAAAATTCCATTTAAAAATTTTTTTATTTAAAATTCACTGCTTTCAGCCATAAATATAGTTTTACCACTTTTTTTTATATTATTTTGATAATCTCACTATATATACCTTACTGTATTATCAACCGTCGGCGTGGTGCTGATAATCTCTGGGGGCTGTGTGTCGTCCGCTTACTTACAGCGGCAATGTTAACTTGTCCGTTCGCCTCCTCGAAATGGCAATAAAAAATGTAGTTTACCCCAATCAGATATCCTTCATTGAATAAAAATTAAAAAAAAAAAAAAAAAAAATGTGAAAATTAAATTACACGTGTAAGAGTAAAACAGCACAGAGGTATTCGGCCTACGCTTTTAGTTTCCTTTTGTTTAATATTAATTAAAATTTGAGTAACTTTTTCACTGTAATTAAATTCACATTTGTGTGTGTGTGTGAGTGAGGCGAGTAGTTCAAACAACTTTGGCGAAATGAATCCTCATCATCAATCTTACTTTTTTCGGAGTGCCTTGGCCATTATTTTGGCCTCTAACTCCAGAATTATCACATAAAAGTTCGTTATATACACCATTGATACAGAAGAAAATACAGAATAAGTGACCAGGAATCTGCCCATATTTACATATTTACAAAAATTTACAATTAAAAAGAAAGAATAGATAAAATAAAATAAAAATAATATAAAAAATAATATAAGAAAAGAGATATCAAAAAATTGCTAACTACATTACTAAAGGAATTGAAGAAAAATTTGTACAACAATTAAAAAAGAATAAAGAAAAGGTGAAATATACTACAGAGTAGAGTAATTGCTGCTAGGAATGATGACGAAAATCTAGGTGAGTTGTAAATTATGCAGAGTCGCCCGAGGGCGCTTAACTTTTTCCGGCAATGTGAAATCGTATCTAGGGAGATTACGGATTTCTTCATTGGGAATAAGATTAAGGTTTGCGTAAAAATTTTTCGCAAGTTTGAGCATAAAATTTTGAATAGGAGGAAGGGCAAGACTGCGACGGATGTCATCATTCCTAAAGTACCAGGGAGAGTTTGTAATCATTCTGAGCATTTTAATTTCAATACGATTAATGTAATTAATATGGTACCTGGCAGCAGAACCCCAAACCGGGCAAGCATAAGTTATTACGGGCCGCAAATAGTACATGTAGATAAGCAGCTTATTTTCTAGAGAGAGGTGAATTTCTATTAATATAAGGATAAAGCATGCGTATACAATTGTTAGCTTTCCGTTTAATGTGATTCATATGGTTAATATAAGTTAGTTTGCTATCTAGATAAACTCCCAGATATTTTGCGTTAGTTGACCAGTTAATAACTTGGTTAAAGAGATAGATGTTAGGTGGCATTAGTCGTCTCCTCGTGAAAAGTACAGCTTCGGTTTTGTCGACATTGATTTTAATGCGCCATCTAGTGAGCCAAGATTCTAGATGAGTGAAATATGTCATGAAATTGTGTTGAATGTCTTTTAGTGTTTTGCCGGTGGTGATGACTGCAGTATCGTCTGCTTAAATTCCTAGAGAAATATTTTTGGTTCGTGGAATAACATTAATATAAAGATTAAATAGAATTGGCCCAATTAAGGACCCTTGCGGAACACCCGCTTCAATTGCTCTGTCTGTAGAAAGATTATTATTCACTTTTACTGAGAAAGTTCTGTTTTTGAAGGTAGGATCTGATGAGTAGAATTAAATAACACGGAAATTTATAAGCAATTAATTTGTGAATTAAGCCATCGATCCAAACTCTATCAAACGCTTTGGCTACATCCAGAAAAACAATACCCGTTAATACCTTTTAGTGAGACCTTCAGAAATCATTTCCGTAATACGAAGCAGTTGATGAGTGGTGCTTAGTTGGGAAGTAAAGCCGAATTGCTGCGGAATCATAATAGAATTTTTATGAATGTGCGCTTTTAATTTTATGCAGAATAACAAATTCCACTAATTTACTTAAAGTAGAGAGAAGAGAGATAGGCCTATAGTTAGTAGGATCCTTTCCTGGTTTAATGATAGGTAAAACAATTGCTTTTCTCCAGGAAAGGGGAAAATATGACAATTTAATGATAGCATTGATAAGTTTAGCAATGCGAACAATTAAGTTATGCGGCAGGTTTTTAAGCATTTTATTAGTAATGTTATCCGCGCCCGGCGCTTTATTAATTTTAAGATTACTAATATAATCATATATTAAAGAGGGATTAATATTAACAATTTTATTTGGATTAGATTTAGAATTTAAAAAGTAGCAGAGTTTTTAACAGTTACGTTAGTAGGCGGGTTAGAAAGGTTATTTACCTGGAACTGATCCTGGAGGCTATCCGCGAGCAAATTTGCTTTATCTAAATCATTTAATACCGGCGAAGAATTCGCATCTTTAAGATCAGAAACTTTTATCTTAGCCCCTTTTAGTTGCTTTTACCGCGCGCCAGATGGAGCCATCTGCCGGATGTAGAGTTTGCAAGCGATTCGTCCAGTTGCTTTGCGTGAAGTCGCGTATAGATTTTCGAAGCTTGGCTTGTGACCTGTTATAATGAGTTTTAGAGATAGGATCGCCATGCAATTGCCATGTCTTTTCTGTTTCGGTTTCTATCCGCGATGAGATGTTTAATGTGTATGGGAAGGAAGTTAATATTATTATTCGCAACAGGTTTAGAAGAGTTAGTATATGCGTTGTGAATTATAGTAGTAATGCGGCTAACTTCCGCGTCAATTAAAAGAGAGGAATCTAAATCATCGTTAGAAGGGTTAGAGAGAATGGAATTGAATGAAACGAATCGTTGCTTTTAATTTACGTATATAAATATAATTTTTTGTTTAATTTAAAAGTGGTAATAAAAAAAAATTTGAAAACTTTTTTTAAATTACTTCTGCATAATTCGTATCTATTATGCCTTCCTTCATTATGTTATTCTTAGAAATACAAATCAACTCTCGTTTCATTTAGGTTTTATTTAAAGTTCTTTTGAAAGCCTTTGATGCTAGATCTCAATAAAAAGCAACTTAAAGAGAGAACTACAAAATTTAAATGTTCCAATAGTTTTATCTATTAAGAAATCCTGTTTGTGTGCATCTTTTATTTTTATTTTATTTTTTTTTTTTTTTTTTTAAGGCTTCGATCAGTAAGCATTTATTTCCATTATAATAACGCAGTTAAATACGTTCTCCTTGCTGCACTGGAAATACGAGCTGAAATTGTATTAGTAGATTTATATTTAATTTATTCATTTCCTTTTCGGTGTTGACCTATTAATTTAAAGTGATTATAATATTGATTGTTTTGTTCTGAATTTAAATATTTCTCGTCTTTTTTCTGAATAAAAATGATGTATTTTCCAACAATTCTTACAAATAATGATTATAAAAAAAAAGTACGATTACCGCAATAACTATAAATTTCTCAAATCGGCAGCAAAGTAGAAAAGGAAACTGTTCTTTGTCTTGGCAATTCCATTCTTGTGCTTTGGGCTTTTGGTGATGAAGATGATTTGAGATGGTGGCAGCCGATCGCTTCTATGTTGGAAAAACTTTGGAAGAGGAGCAAATACAATGCATGATACGTATAACAGCAATTTAAACGAAACGAACTTGCCCAAAAAGTAAAAGGGACAAATTAAATTTTATATATATATAAGTAATTAAATAAAAAATAAATGTTAAGTTCTTAAAAGAAAGAAATATTGATAATAAAATAGAAAAATAAAAAAGCAAAATCCCAAAAGAGAATTAAGTAATTACAGCTAGTAAAAACGAGACTCTGAAGTAAAAAGAAAAAATACAGCTAACATTAAAATCACAGTCGACTTCGTGCCAGAGGTACTGTTCCAACCTATTCATGGTTTTTCGTTATCGAAATTACATTCCGATGGAAAGTAGCTGCTGTAGCTGCTGTTTTTTCACATGTTTCTTGTGCGCAAACCTCAAAATACCTTCAACCAAAACATCATTCAGTTTCTGTGGATGATATTATTGTGGGAATCATACTTCGAGAAAATTTTTATAACGTCCTGTGCATATATATATATATATACATAACCAATTTTCTTTCAATTAGAAATTAGATATTCATTTTCATTTCTTCTAATGGCTTTATTATCAACATAAATTATTATTGTAATAGCTTTGAACCATACTATATTGTGTCTTAAGCTATATTTCTGAATGTCATCTTGATAGTTTTAACTTAGGTGTTTATGAAGAAATTCATCTCTTTTCAAATTTCTTATTAATTTTTATTTTTATTCTTTGATTGCGTTATTGATTGAAGATTATTGAAGATTTATTAATGTTTTTTTACGAAGGAAACTTTTATTTATTATATATCTTTGAATGAGAGACCGTTTAAACTATGTTTTTGATTTTTTAATAAATTTCGTTGAATTTCAATGCTTGAAAGGCCATATTGTCAACAATACTCAAAATTTTGAATTCACGTCCCTCACAGAAAGAATTTTGGACCAGTTCCCTTAGACCATTTTACTAATAAATTTTACAGTTTTATGTAGTTTCTTTTGAATAAATATACGAGTTGTAAAATTTATAATAAATGCTTATTAATGCAGTAATAGTACTGTGATTTTTAGTTATAAATAGTGAATTGTATAGAAATACGATGGCAATTGACAACCTATTTTTATTTATTTATGTTCCCTGCAAAAGTATCCGAATGACTGAGAAGAAGAACATATATACAATTTAACGAAGCTTTTATGTAAATCTAAATTCGTTGAGAATACTTATTTTTCCTGTAAAATATCTATTCATATAATGACTTTTCTATTACCGAGGGCGCTGCGATTGTTTTTAAGGAGCATGAGAATGAGTATTCTTTTACAATATTTGAAAAATATAATATAAATTATATTATTAAATGACTTTCTTATAACCGTTTTATAACTTGCTAGAAATTATGTTTAATAAAACCAAAAAATAACAACATATGATAGTAAAACTTTATTATAACATATTTTTCAATATATATAACGATTTTTTCTATATCCAGTTTGATGCAGATTTTGATGTTTGATATCATTTAATCTTTTTTTGTTTTACAGCTTTAGTAAATTTCTTATCAAACTTTTACGAAAATGGAACTTGTTTTTTAAAATTTTAAGTTTGTATAACACCCTTTTCAAATATTCAAACTCCTTGATTTTATAGAAGTATATATCATGTTGAAATTCCATTAAAATAATATAATAATGTATTAAAAGATCTATTTAAAAACGTTCATTGAATATTCACTGATTCAAGTGATGTATTTAGATTTACCACTTCCATAGATTATTTCCTTATTGTCCCTATATATACATTACCTTATTATAGATGGCGCAGCGAACTCTGGGGGCTGTGTTTCGTCCGCTTAGAGCTTCGATGTTAATATGTCCGTTCCTGTTCTCAAATGGCAATAAAAGATGTAGTTTATCAGTATCTGAGCATTCTGCATTGAAATATATATAAACACATAAAATTAAATACACGTTTACGAATTAAATACAGCGCAGAGGTATTTGGCCTGCGCTTTTAGTTTCATTTTGTTTAGTGTTAATTAAAAATTTGAGTAAATGTTTCAGCAAAATTAAATTGAAATTTTTTTTGTGAGGAATATGACACCCGTGAAAAACTGCTTTATTGTACAAAAACAAATGATATTCTAATGAAGTAAAAATTATTTCGTGGTAGGGAAAAAGGTAGGGCTTTTCTATAAAATATAAATTTACAGTTTGCACATTATAACGCGATTTCTTTAACGAGGGCGCTACGATCGTTTTAAGGAGCATGAACATGAGCATCCTTTTACAATATTTTACTACAATAAGAATTATATTGTTATAAGAGTTTCCTCTAACTGTATTAAATCTTTTTGGAAAACATGTGCAATAAAAGTAAAAAATTAGCAACACATAATAGTAAAACTTTAATTTAACATATTTCCCAGCTTTTACTTCACATTTTTTATTTTGATAGATATTTTGATGTAAAATTATTTATTCGTGTTTTGTTTTATAGCTTTAGCAAAATTCTTATCAAATAAACATTTACTTAATGGAACTTTTTTTTTTAAATTTTAACTTTTTATAATCCCTTTTTACGAATATTCAAACTCCTCGATTATACATTAATATATATCATATTAAAATTCCATTAGAATATATTGTTAGATAAAAAGGATCTATTTAAAAATGTTTATGTGTCCCTGTTTGAAAATGTCCCTGTTTGAATCCTGGCTTTTCTCGACCTATTCGCATTTAGCCTTTGTTTTACTCACAATTAAATTATTGTAAGAACCAGTCCTCCGTACCGGGACCTCATTTAAATATTGTTTAAAAAGCTAAAAAACATGCTTTTAGAATTAATCAAATTGAAAAGTAAATAAATTAATAGTTTAAAAAACCAAATAAACACGCTTTTAGAGTTAATCAAACTAAAAAGTAAAAATTATTGTTAACATAAGAATAAAATTACTGAAGGAAAATTAATATCACCGTTCTAAAAACGTGGGGTGCTTTTGTATGACATTTTTAAACTAATTCTGCATTTCGGAATGAAACTAGTGAAAAATTATAACGATTGATATCGAGCACCCCACGCTTTTAGAACAATGACATTCATTTTCTCGTCAATTTTATTCTTATGTTAACAATTATTTTTTACTTTTTAGATTGATTAAATCTAAAAGCGTGTTTTTTAGCTTTTTTAAACTATTAATTTATTTTTCCCTTCTCCATACGTTTTACTAATACCGTTTTTACTCACCAGCTGGCGCTACAGAATCAGCAAAACACAGAAAAAAAATTTCCGAGTTTTTAAGGATTAAGAATTGGTAGAAGCTTTCCAGGCATCTATTTTTTACGTATATAAATATAATTCCGAATTAGTTAAAGAGTGGTGATAAAAAGGAATTTATATATCATTTTTTTTAAAATTACTTTTGTATTATTAGTATATATTTTGCCTTCTTTCATAATGTTATACTTTCATAATGTCTTTTGTGAGGAATTGTGAGTCCCTGCGGTGCCATGGGTGTTTGTAGTGGTTCGATATCCACTTTAATCTGTAGGTTTAGCCTAAAGTGTGCACAAAATGACCGTAGAGCGACAAACCAAACAAAATCTAACCGTGTTAAAACTTATTAGGAAATATATGCAATAAAACTAAAAAAATTAGTGACACATGATAGTAAAACTTAAATTTAACATATTTCCTATATTTCACGGCTTTTTTCTTCATATTTTTATTTTAATAAATATTTTGATGTAAAATTATTTAATCGTGTTTTGTTTTATTGCTTTAGCAAATTTCTTATGAAGTAAACATTTACTTAAAGGAACTTGTTTTAAAATTATAAGTTTGGATAATCCCTTTTACGAATATTCAAACTCCTCGATTATACAGGAATATAACTCATATTAAAATTCCATTAGAATATATTGTTATATAAAAATATCTATGTAAAAAGATGTTTATTGAAAATTCACTGCTTTCAGCGAGAGATTTTTAGATTACCACTTTTTAATATAATTTTAATAATGTCACTATATATACCTTACTGTATTCTAGTCTCACAGCGTGGCGCTGAGAATCTCTGGGGGCTGTGTGTCGTCCGCTTCCAGCGGCAATGTTAACGTGTCCGTTCGTGTAATTCGAATGGCAATAATGTAAATGTTTCCTCCGGCAATTTCCTTCTGCATTGAAAAAAAAAAAAAAAAACAATATAAAAAAATTAAATACACTTGTATGTGTAAAATACAGCACAGAGGTATTCGGCCTACGCTTTTAGTTTCTTTTTGTTAACTTTTAAGTAAATTTTCAGTTTTATTAAGCAAGACAACGTGTTAAAGTATGCGGATTAGAAATTGGTAGGCTTTTTACTGTCAACGATAATAATTAAATAGTATATATTATAATAATTAAATAGGATTATAAACCAATGAGATTTTTTTTTTTGTCCAATTGCTGAAGCTGAGATTGGAATCCTATGGTGACATCGTTGTAGTTACTGTTTTCAAAAATGAGGGGGCATGTACAACAACATCTGTAAAACATATCGCATCAATAATCAATACTTTTTTATGTATCATATTTTCTTATTTTCAAAAATATTCAAGAGTCTAAATATTTTTCTTCTCGTGAAGAATTTAGAAAAAAAAATTCAGCGAGAAGAAACCGAATAAGATGTCATGTACATCAACATCTGTAAAACATCTCGCGTCAATAATCAATACTTTTATGTGTCATACTGTTTATTCATTTTCAACACTATTTTAGTAATTAAATATGTTTTATCTCCTGAAGAAGTTAGAAAAAAAAAAAAAAAAAACTTTGAGCGAGTAGAAACCGAGTTTATTAAAAAAATATTATCATGATATGGATGTACCACCATGATATGATGAATATGGATTTACCACTTTAATAGATTATTTTGTTAATGTCACTATACTGTATTCTAGAGTGTCGCTGCGAATCTCTGGCGGCTGTGTGTCGTCCGTCTGATACGGCAATGTTTAACGTGTCCGTTCGTGTTCTCGAATGGCAATAAAAAATTTACTTCATCATAGTCAAATCTCTCTTCTTCATTGAATAGAAATGAAAAAAATATATATATAACAAAAATTAAATACTCATGTACGTGTACAGCACAGAGGAATACACAATCGTTTTGAGAAACATGAAAATGAGTATTCTTTTACAATATTCGAAAACTATAATACAGCACAGAGGAATTCGGCCTACCTTTTTAGTTTCATCTTGTCTGATATTAATTAAATTATTATTAATTTTTCAGGGTAATTAAACTGTCTTTTTTTTTTTCTGAGGAATATGAGGAAGTAAAAAAGATGTTTCGCGGTGGTGAACAAGGTAGGGGTTTTCTATAATATATCTATTTACAGTTTGCACATTATAAGTGCGATTTCTTTAACGAGGGCGCTACAATCGTTTTGAGAAACATGAAAATGAGTATTCTTTTACAATATTCGAAAACTATAATATGAATTATGTTCTTAAATGTGTTACATATAACTATATTAAAAGATATTAGAAATTATGTACAATAAAAATTGTTTTGAGGATAGATATTTCGATGTAAAACATTTAATCATGTTTTGTTTTATATATTAAAAAATCCATTTAAGAAAATGGTTGTTGAAGATTCACTGCTGTAAGTTGTGTATTCGGATTTACCACTTTATTAGATTATTTAGATAATGCCACTATATATATCTGGCTGTATAGTGGGTTTCGCAGCGTGACGCTGAAAATCTCTGGTGGCTGTGTGTCGTTCGTCTTGAACGGCATTGTTTAACGTGTCCGTTCGTGTACTCGAATGGCAATAAATATATAATAAAAAGAATATCTTACTACAGCTTATCTCTAAAAAAAAAAAAAACAATATAAAAAAGTAAATACGCGTGTACGTGTAAAATACAGCACAGAGATGTTCGGCAGCACAGAGATATTCCGGCCTACGCTTTTAGATTCGTTTGGTTAATTTTAATTAAATTTCCAGATTTATTAAATTGACAATTTTTTATGGGGAATATGACTTCCGTGGACCACAGCTTTATTGCACAGGGGGAACAAATAATATTCCAATAAAGTAAAGGGATATTTTGTGGTAGGGCACAAGTTGTTAAATATATAGTCATAGGAATAACAAGCAGTTAGTTATTGTAATTCATTTATTTATTGTATATTCTTTCTTGAACGTGATAGGTTTTTCATAGATACTTTATATCACAATATATAAAATGAAGGTTGAATACATACATTTATATTTTAAGCATTCAAAGTATTGTTTTTATATTTAAGTGTATGTATTAAAGGGAAATGTTAGTATTCACTCCATACTTTATTCATTTGGCTAAAATAAATAAAACAAATTGTCGACAACATCTACACCATGTGCTCAAATAAAAACAAATGCGGCAAACGAAAATTAAGAATACCGACATTGTCAATACCTACCTTGTTTGCTAAAGTATTTATACTAAGTGTTGTAAATATACAATTTAATTTGGTTCTTTAGCATTGAATTTTTGTATTCGTTGTAGATTTTCGGAGTGCATTGAAGTGCACCATAAACCTCCGTCCTGAAAAAAAAATAGGGTTTTTGTCGATTGGTCTAAGCCCATTGCCAGTGTAAAGAAATTTTAAATTTATAGAAAAAGTAGATAGTTAAGTGAATAAAAATTACAAAAAAAAAATAAAACTAGTTAAAAATTATAAGAGAGAAAAAAAATTACAGAAGGAAAGGAATTAAAATAACAAAAGGAAAGCATACTGTAGTAAAAAAGAAAAGTGAACAGTTAAAAAAAAACTGAGCACCGCCGTAATGAAAACCAGACATCCATTGCAGAAAGCAAACGAGTAAGGTTAAATAACGACATCTAAAAATGGCCCGAGCAGGAGGAAGTGCGGGAGGATTCGAGTACGAAACCTATTTGAACAAATTAAAACACGAAACCTATAGCACCAAGCGCAAGAGAGTCATATGAGACCGGGATCTACGGCTTAAAGTGGATTCCGAACCACTACAAACATCCTTGCCATCACCGGGGCTATAGCACCGAGCGTAAGACACTCGGCCATTCAGCACCGGAAAAGCAATTCTTCAATACTCAGTAAAAGTTATGGTCGGATATGGATTTATTCGCCGCTGAAGACAAAATTGCGCTAGTTAAATTCCGTAATCTGCTGCTTCGAAACTTTCACGAAAACAGAAATTTTAGCTTTCGAAAATTGGTGACCATAAATTGAATGTAATTATTGAAATGTTAAAATTAAGAGAAAACTTCATTTTATAATTATATTTTCTTAAATTCTTTGTCTTCCTTAAGAAATACTCTGAAGACTTTAAATTCAAATCTATTTTGCATAAATGTTAATGAAAATTGTTTTGAAATGTAAACTATAATACAACTAAACCTATAAATAAATGTATAATATGTAATTATTATGGTATTATATCAATCCAAGTTCGTATTATATCAATCCAAGTTCTATTTGCAGTCACATTACGTACATTTATATATATATATATATATATATATATATATATATATATATATGAAGTGGGGACAAGTGAGGGACAAATTTTTAATGCTTAAAAATAGAGAACTTGCCTCTGTAAATGACAGCTGTTCCAGCAAAACACAGATGAAATTCAAAGCAATGACAACAAAATGAAATATGAATTCATAAAAATACCCTAAATCTTTCGGCGACTGTAAAATAATGTGGTTTTGTTCTGGGAGCAATTAGAATCCACCGGTAAAGAATTCTTAGCGATGGAAAAAAAAAAGAAACGAACGGGCGACACAGAACAAAATAGGTTGCTTTCCATTGCAACCTCTGTAAGAATTATTATTGAACAAAAATTCAAACTATGTCTCTTGCTTGTAGAACCTCCATCACTGCCTCAAAGTTTTGGACATGGGGGGTGTAACTCGCGTCTCCATCGGAGACCACATCCACTTTTAAGTTAGAGAACTTATTATCTACATTTATAGCACTATTTTCCATTATTAACATTAATTTTCGCCGTGAGGCATTTAGCAGAGCAACTGAAATTCGTCAGTAACGTTATTGTTACTGCTGCGCTTAACCTTAGGTTTTAATGTGACTTTAGCCACACAGTGCCTAGCGCAAATAACAATGGGACAAGCTCCAGTATCATTCACCCCTTTCTGCTACAGTTCCAATTCCGTCCGGGCATCGTCAGTCATCTTCTGCGCATTGGTGACATCAGTGGCAGTTCGTAGTCCAACGTCAAAAGAGGCGATGACACTCTTTAAGTCATTTTCGGCATAGTGGTTATCAAAAAACAGGAAATAAGTAGTTAAGGAAAATGTCCCCAAATTCAAAATTTTGAGAAGAAAATGAATAATATAAAACAGTAAAATAGCAAATTAAAAGAGATTCCACAGAAGGATAGGGTAACGCTGCTAGAAATGATGACGAAAGGAGGTCTAGGAACTTTGTAAATTGTAAAGAACCGTCCTGGGGCGTTTAGCATTTTCCGGCAGAGCAAAATAGTATCTCGGGAGATTACGAATTTCATCATTCGGAATATGTTCAAGATTTGCATAGAATTTTTCAGCAAGCTGGAGCATAAAATTTAGAATAGAAGGGTGGGCAAGACTGTGACGAATGTCATCATTTCTAACATACCACGGAGAATCAGTAATCATTCTTAGAATTTTATTTTCAAGTCTACTAATGTAGTTAATGTGGTATCTTGCAGCAGAACCCCAAACTGGGCTAGCATACGTGATAATGGGACGCAAATAATACATGTAAATGATTAGTTTATTATCCAAGGATAAGAGTGATTTTCTATTAATAAAGGGATATAGCATGCGTAGAGAAATATTATATTTATGTTTAATATGATTAATATGATTAGAATAAGGTAGTTTGCTATCAAGATATACACCTAAAGTATTTAGTATTGTTAGTCCATTTAATGGGTTGATTAAAGAGGAAAATATCAGGTGGAGGGATTCTGCGTCTCGTGAAGAGTGCAGCTTCGGTTTTGTCTACGTTAATTTTAATTTTCCATCGCGTGAGCCAGGCTTCGAGCTGCGTGAGATAATTATTTAATTTACTAGAGAGTTCGAGTATGTGTTTGGTGGAGATAGCAACTGCTGTGTCATCCGCATATAAGCTTACGTGTGTATTACGAGTAAGTGGGATGTCATTTATATAGATGTTGAATAGAAACGGACCAATCAGGGAGCCCTGGGGCACGCCTGCATTGATAAGCCTCTGTGAAGAGAAATAATTATTAACTTTAACTGTGAAAGACCTATTTTTAGATACGATTGAATTAAGAGGATAATATAAAGTGGAAATTTATAAGCGTGTAGTTTGTGTAGTAAACCATCGACCCAGACCCTGTCGAAAGCCTTGGCAACATCAAGAAAAACGACTCCTGTTAGCAGTTTATTGGATAGACCTTCAGTGATCAATTCCGTTAGTCTAAGAAGTTGATGAGAAGTACATAGTTTAGGGGTGGAACCAAATTGATGGGGATCATAACAGAATGTTTATTTAGATGCGCTTTAATTTTTTTAAGAATAATAAATTCAGTTATTTTGCTTAAAGTGGAAAAGGAGGAGATGGGTCGGTAATTAGTGGGATCAGAAGGGTCTTTTCACGGCTTAAGAATTGGAAAGGACAACAGCTTTTTCCAGATAGATGGGAAGTAAGTTAATTTGAAAATTGCATCTATTAATTTGGCTATACGAGAAATAAAATTAAAGGGAAGATTTTTTAACATTTTATTAGTTATATTATCTGAACCAGGAGCTTTATTAATTTTAAGGTTAGAAATATAATCATAAATATAGTCAACTTTAGTAAAAGTAACTTTTTGAGGATTTGGAAGAGAGTTTAAATTACGAATGGAATTACTGACAGTAAGGTTAGTATGAGGATCGGAAAGATTATTTTGTTGAAATTGACTCTGAAGACTATCCGCGAGGATTTCTACTTTTTCTTCATCTTTTGTAATAGGAGTTGTTCGGCGAGCTAAGCGCGTTTACTTTATATTTTTACCTTTTAATTGATTTATCGCTCGCCATATGGAGCCCTCAGCAACATCCAGTGTCTGTAAACGATTGGTTCCAAGTGTTCTGAGTGAATGCGTGAATAGCCCGTCGAAGCCTGGTTTGTGCTCTGTTGTATGTATATTTCGTTGAGTAATCACGGAGGAACTGCCAATTTTTTCTAGCTCTGTTACGTTCGCTTGTTAATGTTTTTATGTGCGGTGGGATGAAGTTAATGTTGTTCTTTTTATCGGATTAGAAGAGTTAGTATAAGCATTATGGATTAATTCTGTTATTCTATTTACCTCTGCGTCGATTGCTAGAGTGGAATATAAATCAAGATTTTCAGGGGGAAAGTTACAGAGAATGTTATGGAATTTGTTCCAGTTAATAGATACATTTCGCTTAATATTTAAAGGTTGGTAAGTGACAGAAAAATTTAATAAGATAGCATTATGGTCAGAAGACAGTTCTGGGAGTGATTCAATTCTGAAGGGAGCATGGAAATTATTTAGAAGGGTTAAGTCAATGGTAGATGAGGAGGTGTTAGTTATCCTAGTGGGAGTGGGCGGAGCAAATATTTCTGCACCGCTTTGGATGACAAATTTAACGAGTGCAGTGCCCGTGCTATCATCACGTTTACATCTCCAGGATGTGTGATGAGCATTAAAATCGCCACATAGGATGGAGGAATTATTAATTTTTAGCATGTTAGTAAGATCGTTAATTAAACTAGTAGAATTAATCTGGCAGGGAATATAAACTGAGGCTATTGCTACATTGTTGAAATGATTAGTTTTAATGTTGAGCACGGTTGCTTGTATGTCTGTTAGGTTATTAGGTGTGATGTTATTATGCGGGATATTATTTTTTATGAAAATAGCTGTACCTCCACGAGGTCTAGGGGATTGATTTCCATCGTTTCTATGAAGGATATAGTTTGGGATAAATGGAGTACGATTATGAGAATGATGAGTTTCTTGGATTAATAGTAGATCAGGATTGTGAGTATTGGTAAAATTAATTAAATCATGCATTTTGGACATGATACCATTTGCGTTCCAGTAACAGATTTTTAACCCAGTAACCAACACGACCATTAATTTTTACGAGATTCAATATTTTTAAAGCATCTTAATACGATTTGCATTTTCTCAAAATCGGAAGTGCAATTTCTTAGACTATGATAAATGTTATCAATACCCCCAAGGGAGTTAAAAATTGAAATGAATTCGTTAATAATATAAAAAACTTTCCCGAAGGAATCTTTATCATTGTTACAAATATTAAGAACACTTTGATCGTGTTGGTTTCCTGAAGTGGTGGTCGGCGATGGAGCTTTTTGCCGGGGAACTCCTTGCACCATAGTGGCGAAGGAGATGCCTTCTGAGACCTTTTTGCTCATGAAGGTTTTCATGGGCGGGTTCGCCAAACGAGTCGCTTGTAGAGCCTCAATCACTGGGTTCACGTTTTAATGCAAAGCTGTTTTTTTAATTAAGTGGTAAATTAACATTAAAAAATTACTATATTTTTGCATTTAATATGTATTATAAATAACATTATTTTTTGTCTCACCAATCAAAATTTTACTTCAACAGAACAACATTTATTTTTTATATGCAAATATCAAGTTTACAATTTTTTTTTCTATTGCAGACGGCAAACACTTAGACAGTTGTCTTTGATGCATTAAGGCAAGCGCCGCACCGACGTTACTCACTTATCACTAACCAGGAGGTGCGTGTAGCATGGACGTGGAGTAACGATATCCCCGCAACGCTCTATGATCATGTTAGACAGGGACCAACGGTTTAAAGTGGATTTCGAACTACTACAAACATCCGTGGAACCACCGGGACTCGAACCCGAAACCTGTGGAACCGAGCGTTAGAGCCTTAACCACTCGGTCATTCAATACCCGGACACAACAACATCTGGACCAAGTGCATGAATCTGTGAATGGTTGTGATGGAGAACCCATAGGTAGAAGTCTAACTTGGCTCCGTGATACTGAAGAATGCCAGGTTGTTTGAATAGGTTCGGGATCCAATTTAAACCATCGGTTCCGGTCTAATATAGCTGTAGAACGTTGGGCGTAGGACTGACAACCTTACCCCGTAAAAAGAAAACATATCTCGTTTCGAAATCTGCCAATAGGAAAATGGCATTGTCTCACCACGGGACTGTTGCACCAACGATTGCCTAACTTATTTGTCCTGCAATGCAGATGGGCATCCAATGAGTAATCTACTCATGGATAGAGGGAAAGGACGCAACTTCTGTTGGGATGGAGCACCCGCAGGTGGAATGCCGACTTGGCTCCGTGAGGCTGAACTATGAGGGCATGCCTTCCGGGGAGGACTTTTAGTGGAACTTCCCCACATTTGATTATCGTATGGAAGAAAATCCAGAATAACTCCCACCAGGTAGTGCGATCACCAGGAGCGACCGTCGCTCCCCCCACCCCCTTGGATCCTTCTTACAATGGGATCCCGAAAAGATCGTTTGCAAGAAAATGGCTTCGCGGCCTCTTCTTAGTGGTCCATGTCCATCGGAGATCGAATGAGAAGAAGAACTGTGGTCAAGGGGTGATTCGAACACTGGAGTAAGTGACCCGATTTTTCGAAGAGGCATTAATTTTATACACTTCGCACGACGGGCTGGACTTGACCCAGTTGCTGTTTCTAAAAGTGGACATGTAATTGGTAGAATGTGTGGCGGTATAAATAGATGCATGGCTTGTGTTTTAGTTTTTTGAATAGGATAGGTTCAATCCGACCAGTTGAAAGAAGTGAATTGTTTCAAGCGTAGGAAAAGATGGCATTGTACCAGTTTTTATTTTACATTTAACAAAGGAAAGAATGAATGGGGTAAGCAATTACTGAAACAGAACGATCATCCCGTATACTAGCCCTCTTGATATCAAAGTTCACATGCTGTTCTCCACATCATTTGTATCAATCGGCTAATATCATGCATTCATGCGTACTAATATCGGCTAATATCCTGCCAATGCTTTGCCTAATATCATGCCAATGCCATGCCACATTTTTTTCTTTTTTATTTCGCAGTCATCTTGAATTCTTCTACTTTCTGCAATAGGTTTCCTGGTTGGGGCCTGATGGCCGAGTGACTAGCTCTCCACATCGATACCACAGGTTTCGGGTTCGAGTCTTAGCGGTGCCATGGATGTTTGTAGTGGTTCGGAATCCACTTTAAACAGTAGGCCTCTGTCTCATAGGACCGTAGAGCATTACAAACTCAATCAAACTTCTCACCTGCATCATTCCCAAACTGCAAAGGAGCAACTCAGCTCTAAGAACAGTGATGTGGTATGGTGTAGTATTAATACGTTTCCTATAATTTTGCCTCCACCCTCGTTGCATAGAAAAGCCGACGTTATAAAAAAATAGATTTCACTTATTTTAAGATCCACGCTTATACATCATATTTAATGGGCCTGAATGGCCGTGTGGCTAGCGCTCTGGCTCTCGGTAACACAGGTTACGAGTTCGAGTGCCGGCGGTGCCATGGATGTTTGTAGTGGTTCGGAATCTACTTTAAACTGTAGGTCCCGGTCCTAATAGGATCGTAGAGCGTTGCGGGGCATTGTTACTCCGCGTCCGTATCTTCAAGTTAAACGCGCCCCTGGGTAATGCAAAGTGAGTAACGCCTGTGCAGCAATTGCCTTAAGGCATCCAAGACCAAGCTGTCTAAGTATTTGCCATCTGCATTGGAAC
The DNA here is from genome assembly GCA_021605095.1 of Caerostris extrusa. Lineage (NCBI taxonomy): Eukaryota > Metazoa > Arthropoda > Arachnida > Araneae > Araneidae > Caerostris > Caerostris extrusa. The sequence goes on from BPLR01016860.1 coordinate 38,180, forward strand.
AAAAAGAAAGGGATAAATCAACGGAGTAAACAATTATTAAAACAGAACGATCCTCTCATTCACTAGCCCTTTTGATATCAAAGTCCATATACCGTTCTCCACATCATTATGTTAATGTTACTCGCATCCGTAGCCTATCTTCAAGCTACCCGTGTCCCCTGGGTAGTAACAGCGGTGCAGCCCTTTCTTACGATCTATTAACTATCTCTGTAGTGCCAGTTGCATTAGAACAACAACATCATTAATATCCTTCGCACTCATATTGTCTATTTGCAAATGACCTTTTATTTTCGGGGGGGATTCATCTTGAATTCTTCTTCTACTTTCTGCAATACGTTTCCTGGTTGGGGCCTGAGGCCTAGTGACTAGCGCTCTGTATCACAGACTTCGGGTTTGAGTCTTAGCGGTGCCATGGATGTTTGTAGTGGTTCAAAATCCACTTTAAACAGTAGGCTCCTGTCTCATATGACCATAGAGCATCCCAGAGCCCAATCAGATTACTCCCCACATCATTCCCAAACTGTAAAGGGGTAGCTCAGCTCTAAGCACAGTGATGTAGTAGTTGTAGTAATCCTGCAGAATCGGGGCCTGAATGGCCAAGTGTCTGGCGCTCGGTGCCACAAATTTTCGGGTTCGAGTCCCGGAGGTGCCATGGATGTTTGTAGTTGTTTGGAACCCACTTTAAACTGTAGGCCCCTGTCTCATATGACCATAGAGAACCACAGAGCCCGATCTGATTTCTCACCCACGCCATTCCCAAACTGTAAAGAGACAACTCAGCTTTAAGCACAGCGATGTGGTGTGGTAGTAGTAGTAATACGTTTTCTGAAATTTTGCCTTCACGTGCGTTACATTGAAGCCGACATTATAAAATTTCATCGAAGATTTCACTTATTTTAAGATTCGCACGTGTGCATTTTATTTAAAGGATTAACTAAAATTAATTTTAAATAATTTTAATTTTTAAATTTATATATTATTTTATTTATTTATATTTAATTTTATTAATTTTAATTATTTAATTTTTTATTTAATTTTTTATTAATTTTAATTATATATTTATTTTTCAAATTTATGTTAATTTTTATTTTTATTTATTTATATTTAATTTTATTAATTTATTTAAATTTTTTTCAAGTTTATATTTATTTTGATTTTGATTTATTATTATTTTTAAAAATTAATTTTAATTTAACAATTTTAATTTAATTAATTTTATTAAAATCAATTTTAAAATTTAATTGATTAAATAAAATGTACCGTTATACGGTTAATGCTATATTGATATACAGTACTATTACTATATATTACTATTTAACTATGTTAATTATACAGTAAGGTTACAGTTATACAGAGTTATATCCTTAAATGAGGATATAACTATACAGTTTATTATCCTTTGGCCATTTAAACGAGCTCTTGATCACTCCCGCAATACTTCCGAATCCTGAGATATAACAGCAGGAACTGAGCACGTTGCGCGAGTAACTAGGTCAACATCTCTGACCCCGCTACCTTCTAGTAGTATGATATGGTTACATTTTTCCAAATTATGTATATTCTTGACGTTATAAATGTTTTTAACTGGACATGAAAACATAACGCTCCAATACTGAATTGCGACCGGAGGGCAAATTGGCTAGTCCTCTGGATTTTAGTGCCACAGACTTCAAATTCGAATCCTGGCGGTGGCATGGATGTTTATGAGGGGTTCAGAATCCACATTAAACAGTAGGTCCCGGTTCTAATGAGCCTAAAGTGAGCAAAAAAATGACAGTAGGGCGATTGACGATCAATACTGAATCGACTATCTGTGCTTCGTAGATGTTTTAACCATAAAAGTTATTTTACCAAAAATGTGTTGTTGTCCTGACTATTTCATGATGGCAGAAATATCTTCTTTCTACAACACTCTCGCATCAGAATTTAAAAGTACCGAGTTATATTAACATTATACTATTTGATTCTGAATGTGAGCATTTGGTCTTCGCTCCAGCATGATGCGAGACACAATTAAGATAGTATGCTTTGCTGATAAAGGGACACTGAGGATTAAATGCAAATGAACTTGGTCAGTAGAATGAAAAACAGAATTAAAAAGATCCGATTCATACCACAGTGGTAAAGGGCGCGCTGGTGAGCATGAGCGCTGAGGTTCCATCCGCTGGAGACTTTGTTGTAGACCAGGGATGGGCAAACTACGGCCCGCGGGCCAACTCCGGACGGCCGGAAGTTTCTATCTCGGCCCTCGAATAGAATTTTAATTTGCCGGTCCGAGGCAAATTAAAAGAAATATATATTTATATATTATACATCTTACTATATATTATATATTATACATCATTACATATATATTTATATAATATACATTTATATATTATATTTATATATTATATATTATACATCCAACTTTGATTAAATATTATTTTTTTTCTTCCTTTTTTTCAAAGGATTGATGATCTTTTTACTTTCACTTTTTTTTTTTTGTTCTGCAAAACATAAATCGACGGAAATAGCAAGCACAGACAGTTTTCAATCCATAAAATGTTAAAACCGAAAGTTGTTAGTTATAGCTGTAGATTGAGCTAACAAACACCAACTTCGACCAACGAACAACTCGGGGGAGCAGACAAATGGGAATCCAATATAGGTGAATTAGACTTCCCATGTGGCAGACTGCGCATTTTAAGCTCTAGCCTTAGAAAGAATTATTTCAGAAGTAGACTGACAGATGAGCATTTAGCCTCGTTCCTTAGAATCGGTACATCTGACTCCGAATCTCACTATAAGGAACTTTTAAAATGAAATCGCAATTTCATTCCTCTCATTAACATATTTAGATTGTAACACTTGTATATTGTTTTTAAAATTTTAGAAAAATTTATCTTGGGCCAAACTTTTTTTTTTTTTTAATTTTTGGTCCGCGACCGAAAAAGTTTGCCCATCCCTGTTGTAGACACTGTGTTTCAAAAAAGAGGAGACTCGATGTCATTTGGGATGTTCAGCCTCTTGCCTCGCTAGTCAGACTACCTGTTGGCAGTTTTCCGGGTTTTCTCCCATACGATACGCACATGCCGGGTAATTCCCACTGAAAGTCCTTCAAGACGACACTGCTCTCCTTCCTCAGCGTCAAGGAGCCCAGTCAGACTTCTACCTACGGGAAGCCATCCATCACAACAGGAGCTCCCCCACACACACACACTTTCCCTCCTCCCATGAGACCATACAGGTTCTTGACCTTTTCTACATGTCTACCAAAGTGGGATAAAAAAAAAAAAGAATTAAAAAGATGGCAAAACAATTAAGATTAGATTAAAAAATAAAAATAAGTTTAAAAAATATAAGTTTTTATTATTTTTAATTTGGTAGTTCCCCCTAAAAGTTATACCTTTTAGAAAGGCACTGTCCTACTTTTTCCAGCTACACCCAGCCAAGTCAGACTTCTACCTACGGAATCTCCCTTTTGTCACAACAGATGTTTTCCTTTCCCTCCATCCATGAGGGAACAATAATCAGTTATAAATATATGGATTAATTTCAAAACCAGACAGTATAAATTAAAGCAGATTAAAATGAATTAAATTAATGTATAAGTTAATTCTAATATTATATATATATATTTATATATCTTCTTTTCCACATAACAGAAACTGTTTTCTGGAACAATGAAAAACATTCGTCTAATCAAAAACCTACGTCACTATTCCATATCAATTATATTAATGTGTTAAGTTTACATTTGTGTGGTTACCAGCAGAAAGTCAGAAAAATTGAGAGACTGCTGAATCGAAATTTTTTATAATCCATGGAACTGCCCTCCACTCTTTTCTACTCTTTCTGTGTACGATACTAATGGAGTTTTAGAAGAACAAATAACTACCAAGTAGTAGTTTGAGGGAACAATAATCAGTTTTATAAATATTGTCGCTATACGATCATCTTGTGTTAATTCTTATACTACTTTAGGCTGAACAGATATATCTTGCAGTTTAAACTGTTTTCTGGAACAATGAACCACTCGTCTAAAACATCCATGCCACCGCCAGGATTATATTAACGTTGAAGCCTGGGATGCTAAAGACCAGAGCGAAAAGCCACAGACTGCCAGACCGCATACTCTTTCTGTAGTAGATAATATTTAGTTCAAAATAAATACTGTAGTAGATAATATTGTAGTTCGAAAATAAATACTGTAGTAGATAATATTGTAGTTCAAAATAAATACTGTAGTAGATAATATTGTAGTTCAAACCAAATACTGTAGTAGATAATATTGTAGTTCAAAATAAATACTGTAGTAGATGTCGTCGTTTTGTTGATTTGGTGTGGTCAAATGAGTCCCAAGTACAATAATACATTGTTTCACGCACACAAGTATGACATTAATATTACAATGAACTATAAACATTATTTAACACACATGCAGCATAGTTAACGATATACACTAAAAGATGAGTGGAAGAATTCCACTTCTAGCTCTCGCGAGGAGAGATTGTTGTTTAGCGGCAGTAACGTCTTGCGTCCTCTCGGGCGGGAGGTTCGATGCCAACTGAACTTTTCAGCGGAAAGCCGCAAGGGACGTTCTTGCAGTGCGTAGGAGGCCCACGGTTACAGGTGGAAACACGGTGGTTGGAACCACAGTTACAATACAGTGATCTTTAGTACCTATAAAAACAGTTTTTTCATAACGAAGAATTTTTTTATATCTTTAAAAGTGTAGTATTTGCATTTACTTAAACAAAATCTTTGTACTCCAAATTTGTTTACCAAAAGTAGATATGTCGCATGAATAGGACAGTCCAAATGATCAGGTACCTAAGTAATGCAGAATAGCTTAAGACAGACAGACGAAAATTGCGCTTATAGTAACTTTGTATTTAAATGCATACTTTCTTTTTGTTCGTCTTAAGATATTCTATAGTGCTTTGATTCCTGTTCATTTTTATAGAACACATTTTTTCCTTAGGAAATATAGAGTACAAGAATGTCTTTCATACAACACTTCTTCTTCATTGGCGTATTGGCTAGAGCTCTGGCCTTCGGTACCGCAGGCTTCAGGTTCGAATCCTGGCAGTGGTATGGATGTTTGTGAGTGTTCGGAATTCACGTTAAGCTGTAGACCTCGGTCTAATTAGCCAAAAAAGGTGTACAAAATGACAGTAGAGCGAAAAACGAAACCAATCTTCAGTGGCGCAACAGCCCTTGGTGTATTAAGGCCAGCAGCCTATTGGCAGATTTCGAAATAGGAGATGTTTTCTTCTACGGAGTATGGTGTCAGCCCTACGCCCAACAGTCATATTAGACCGGGACCCACGGCTTAAAATGCGTTCCGAACCACTACAACATCCATGGCACCACCGAGACTGGTACCCGAAACCTGTGGTACTGAGCGCTAGTCATTCGACCATTAGGCCCACAAACAAAACAAAAAGGCCATATTACCAAAAGTACATATCATCATCATTGGCGCAACACCCAGTGTAAGCCAAGGCCGTCTACCTACTGGCAGATTTCGAGACGAGAGATGTTTTTATTTTTTACGGGGTAGGGTTGTCAGCTCTACGCCCAACAATCATATGAGACTAGAACCTACGGCTTAAAGTGCATTCCGAACCACTACAAACATCCATTGTCCCCGCTGTGGCTGGCACTCGAAACCTGTGGCACCCAGAGCTAGTCACTCGGCCATAAACAAAACAAAAGGTCATATTACCAAAAGTGCATATGCCGCGTGAAAATAAGAGCCCAAATTATCAGGTACCAAAGTATTGCAGAATAACTCAAGACAAGGTACAGAAAATTGCATATTTCATTCACAAAGATGCTGTACATATAATATAATAATTTTTTTCTTAATAACAGAATAGCTTCTAAAAATATTTTCTAATTCTGGTTGATTGACGTATGTTTTGGAGCTATTTAAACCCTGGAGGCTCCATCTCCGATAAGACAGGGTAGATACAGTTGAAATAATGAAAATTGCAAAGAATATATTTACAAATGTAAGAAAATTAACTTACAATCATAAACAAATAAAAGAAAAGAAAAAATATTTAAAAATGAAATTAAAATTTGGCGTAGATTTTTTAAATCAGAGGTGGCCAACCCAAATAGATCTTGCGGGCCACTTTGGAAATGCATCCTAACTCCGCGGGCCGGATATAAAATTATATAACCCCATATTAGATTTGGATTCACTATATACATTTTTTTGGAGTGAAAATTAAACATAATGAGTTATTACTATTATTCTTACATGCAAACATAAATAATATAATAATAATGATACCAAACGCACATTGTAAAGAAATATATAACACTCAAAATGAAATATATAAATATAAATGAAATCATAAAAAAATATTTATTTCACTAGTGTGGTGTTTGTTTCTCCACTCTTTCATTTAGCTTTTGCAAACCGATCTCAATGTGGGTGTTTGCACATCGTAATGGATGTTGCAGGTTAGAGTTTGTTATGTTTCAGCGTTTTGTGTTGGGACAATTTTATTTTAGAAAAAAAGATTCGCAGTGTAAGTTGAACCAAAAGCGCTAACAACTTCAATTAAGAGTCTGGTTTGCTCTGCTATCAACAATCAACTGTGCGTATGCGTCACTACGTCACTGAGGTCACTTAAAGTAAAATATAGAATCTGTTATATTAGATGTTCCGAGATGCGAGTGCATCATGAGTTCGGAGAATATAATTTAATTATTCTTCGAACTCCTAACTGTGAACTCATCAATAAAACAGGCAATATATGTCACATATTCGCAAGAATATTATTTTAAAATCAAAGTTAAATTTTTCTCATCATTTCTACAGTTCATTTTTGAATAGAGGGATGCACCCATAATGTATTTTCTTAGAACATTGGTTTTCACTACTTTGGCTATTATAAAATAAATATATTGTATATCTTATAAATCTCACGGGCTGCAAAAATGTTCAAGATGGGCCGTGGGTTGGCCGCCTCTGTTTTAAATCATAATCGGGAATGTGAGAGTCAAACTCCTGGTTTGCAGTATTTTCATGATTCATAAGCGTGTCAAAAAAATTTAACAGAGATTTGTTTAAGAAAATCTTTTAAGAAAGAATGTTAATAGCTTTATAGATGAACCGGCGTGAACTATTTAGCAGAGGTCATTTTGGATAGTGATACAGTAGAACCTCTTTAATTCGAACCTCGATATGTCGAAAACATCCAAAACTCGAAAAAAACTTTGTTCCCTTCCCTTCAAGCCCCAAAACCTCCATGACTCGAAATTTCAACCCCTCTATAGGTCGAAATAATAAGTCAATCCGCACAAGCCATTTTGATATATATTTTCCCTCCGTAACTCGAAAAAAAAAAAATTGGACCTCTGTATCTCGAACCTTAGCAATGTTTGATTTTACAAACAACTCGATCATTTCAAACAAATTACCTCTATAGCTCGAAGAAAAATGAATTACCGACTTTAAGGACTTGCCGACAATGCACGTCATTATTTCCTAGAAAACAATGTGTGAGTATATAGTAAATAGAATAACCAGTTCTCTGAAATATTCTTATTATAATTCTCAAAATAAGTTAGAAAGAATCTACACCTCTACAAATCGAATATTTCCTTACAAAATCCGCGGAAGTCGAAATCCTCCATAAGTCGCAAACTTTATAACTCGAGTTATTTGGCGTCTCCCTTGAAGTTCGACTTACAGAGGATTTACTGTATTTTGTAAAATTTCAAGCGTTTCTGAATAAGATTTAGCTGCATAGGACCAGACCGGGCAAGCGTACGTGAGAATGGGGCGAAGCATAGCTGTATACAGAAGACTTTTGTTATCCCTGGTCATGGTAGAATTTCTGTTTATAAATGGGTAGAGTTTCTTCATTCTGAATCCAAGATAGCTTTTTATAAGCCCGAGTGCTTAGAAAAGTATCTAGACACTTATTCGGCTTGCTTCTAAAGTAGTCAATGTCTTCTTTACTGGTTGCATCAAAAAGGTTAAAAATTGTTATTTCTCCTCGACATTTAATTTTAACATTATTTTCTAGACCTTCGGAAAAATTTTTTTTATTATTTTTATAACATAGTCTGTGATTATTAAACCGATTCTTGACTCTGACTGTCTCAAAAATGGGTTTGGTACCACAGGCTTCAGGCTCGAATCCTGGCGGTGGCATGAATGTTTGTGAGTGGATCGGACTCCACGTTAAGCTGTAGGTCCCGATCAAATTAGTCCAAAGTTTGCAAACTTCTTCTTTCCCCACTTCTAATCACCTCATTTCTAACAGTCGCTATCTTTTAATGCTCATATGAGAAGTAACTTCCTATTCACGAGTGAAAATCCCCGCAATTAATGAGAGTATTTTTTTTTTATTCCAAAGCAGCAGGCAAACACTTAGACAGCTTGGTCTTGGATGCCTTAAGGAAAACGCTGCACAGACGTTACTCACTTTGCATTACCCAGGAGGTGCGTGTAACATGAAGATCAGCCACGGACAATGCCTCCGCAACGCTCTAAGATCCTATTAGGACCGGGACCTACGGTTTAAAGTGGATTCCGAACCTCTACACACATCCATGGCACCGCCGGGACTCGAACCCGAAACCTGCGGTACCGAGCGCCAGAGCGCTAGCCACTCGGCCATCCAGGCCCTTTAATGGGTGTATTCCAATATTTATTTTCTCATGAAACCTTAGTGATATGTCAGTCAAAATAAATCTTATTTCAATACAGGGTACACCTATTTTGAAAATTACAAATCGTTGGTTAAAAACCGTCTAAAAGAACCTAATTAAAACATCATCATTAGCTTTTTTCTTCATTCTCATCCTCATCACCATCATCAATGCAGCAACATGGTGGGCCAAGGCCATCTGCTCATTGGCAGATTTCTACACAATAGATGTTTTCTTTTACAGGGTAGGGTTATCAAGCCTACGCCCAAAGCTCTACAGTCAAGTGAGAGTAGGACCTACAGTTTAAAGTTGATTCCGAACCCCTACAAGCATCCACAGCATCACCAGGACTCGAACCCGAAACCTGTTGCACCGAGCGAACTTTTTTTCGTTCCCATTCTAAAATTTTTGACTTTACAACTTCATCTGAAAAGTTAGATTAATCTTTTATTCTAAATCTTCAATGGGCATTAGTTTGTCATGGATGTCCAATTTAACTGTTTTAAGATTTTCTTTTTTTCAATACTTATATTAATATAATATTATTACAATAAATAATTTTTACTAAATAATTATTACTACTATTATTATTCATTATCATAATCAGTGGTACAACAACCCCAGTCAGTGGTGAGCAAGACCTTCCGCCTGCTGGCAGATTTCAAGACAAGAGATGCTTTTCTTTTTACGGGGAAGGGTTGTCAGTACTACGCCCAACGATCTACAGTCATATTAGACCGGGACCTACGATTTAAGATGGATTTCGATCCAATATGAACATCCATGGCACCGCCAGGACTCGAACCCAAAACCTGTGGCACCGGAGACAATTATTATTATAAAGCTATAATTTCAAAAATGTCTAAAACATAAAAACAATTTATATTAGCTGAGGATGGACAACCCATTTTAGTAGTTTTAACCTCAAATTTAAATTATTAGAAATTAATTATCTAAATCCCCACAAATTAATTAACATGAACTTATAAATACCAGGTTTATGCTCACTCATAATTTGCATTATATGACATCATCTTATTCATTCACAGTTGAGTTGCCTTCAAAGACCACTGATAAAAAAATGATGAGGTTGGAGATTTAATAATAAGTAAAATACTATTTTTGTAGAAATATGGTAAAAATACTAAAATTAATAAAAAATGAGTAATTTTGACAGCGATATATTGACAATGTGTAATTCAAAAGGATAGAAATTACTTTGTATAATTTCTTTATCTAAATACATTCATTATGTAAATATTTTTAACTTTTTCCACCATTTAAATTTCATTTTAATTTTGAAACAAAACTAAATAATTTTAATATTTATTTTTTAATTTTTTTCTAACTAACAAAATAATTAATAATAATATTTTTTAATAAAATAAATTATTTAAAATAATTTTAATTAATAAAATAATTTTATTTTTTTTATTATTAATACTTTTAATTTAATATTTAATTTTTTTTTAATTTATTTATTTTTAAAAATAATTTTATTATTTTTTAAATTTAATTTAATTTTTTTAATTTATTTATTTTTAAAAATTATTTTATTTTTTTAATGTAATTAAATTTATTTTTATTTAATTTTGAATAATAAAATAATTTTTAATAATTCATTGATTAATAATTAATTAGCAGTACTTCAGAATGGCTTAACACCAGCAAAAGAAAATTGTACATTTAAAGCATAAAGATGCTATATTTATAACACATTAATTATTATTTGTTTTTCAATTCCTATTATTAGTTCACACACTCTCCCTCTATATATCTTGTTCAAATTTTCAATCTTTCATAAAATACTTTTTATTCATCCACTCCAGTTCAAATACATTTTTTTAACTTGTAGTTGATGATACTTGATGTTAATACAGTTTTTCAAATATTAATTCATTAATTAAATTTAATTAATTAATTTTAGTTTTTTTTTTTTTTTTTTAGATTTAAGTTGCATGTATCTAATAATAGATGGGGCCAGTTGAAAGAGGAAAATTTCAACTTTATTTGTAACGGACTTTTCTGCAATAGAGTGAAAAAAAGTAGGAATTGACTTTAGAAAAATTTACGAAAACTGTCAATGTCTTTGTTAATGACTGCATTATTAAAGGATACAATTGAATTGTCTCATTAACATTAAATTTTAACATTCATTCACGCAACTTTGGAAAAATAACTAATTATTTTATAAAATACTTAAGGGTAGGATTTTTAAACGACACTGGACTCCAACTCATTCGAAAATGTTCGACTCCCACTCCTTACCCTGAATAGTAGTAGTAGTAATAATCTCATCGGTAGTCTATAACTTCTAATTTTATAAATTCCTTGACTTACATTAATTTATTTCTATTTATTCATAATTAGGTAGTGAGTAATGTACATAAAAATTGTATTAGATTTAAAATCAAATTGTAAATTTTATTTTTTACATATTATTTTTTTAATTCTTTAAAAATTTTCCTAGTTTCTTCTAGTAAAACTAGAGGGCGCCATGAGATTAATCTCTTTTCTGTATTGTCTGCTGGCTCAATCAGAGAAGTTGGGGTGTGTCACTCTTTTCTTTTAATAGTGTATGTAGGGTCGGATTTAGATGAAAAGAGGCCCTAAGCTATTCCACTTATGAAGCCCTTTCACCTCCCCTTTTAAGTATGTAAATGACACTAGAGATAATAAAATACATCATTATCGGGATATATATCAATATGTTAAATGAAACATGTTGTGATGGGTACTCATCTTTATAAAAAATGTGGCACGGATAATAAATAAAAAAAAAGTATAGAACACTTATTTGGACATTTATTCTCAGCACCCTATAGAGTACTTGTAACAAAAACTAATCAAACATAACACACAGCATTTACAAAGAAACAAAATTCAAATAATAAAAATCTTTGATTACGAAAATTAAATATGCAATAAAAATTATCCTATTTTCTATCAAATTAAATTAAATTTATTCAATATATTGAAGATTAAAGCAAATTCAATTCAGATAAATTTAATAATTTGCATTTAAAGTTTAAGTATGAATTATTATGAATTTTAAGTTTTAAACTAACCAAAAATGGAACTTTATCAAACAAAATCCGGATCACAAAAAAAGAAAACATCAAATTGTATATCATATTACATTTTATGTTAATAGTTATTTTATTTAAGAACTGATTCAATCCAAGTATACATTTAAAACAAATAGTAGATTAGAAGAATTGCTTTCTAAACTTTTTCCACGCAGAATTCTTCTATAAGTTCATCAAAATCTATTTTTCTGAATTTTGCTAACAATTTGAATGTAGGCCCCTCGTGATCTTGAGGCTCTAGGCTGAAGTCTAGTTAACCTATAGGAAAAACCGGCCCTGAGTGTATGTGATGGTCTTCCAATTTATTACTTAATAATTAGTATTTTTTAACCTTTTAATATTCATTTAAATAAATTTTAAATCTATGATTTATGAAATTAACAATATTCAATTGGCATTCAATAATAGGAAATCAGGCAACGGTACGGAGTTCCACTGTGGTTTTAAGAACCACTAAACCTCCACATCTTAATGTTAGTTAAAAAATATTTGCACTAATGAAGTTGCTTAAATTATTGAATACGAATATTAAAAAAAAAAAATAAAAGAATTTAAGAAAACATCTCCTGCTTGAGAACAATTAAAGCAGGAGATCGAAAAAGCAAAAAGCTATCGGTGCAATTAGCTGTCCATTACACAATGCCCCCAAAAATAAATTAAATCAAATATTAAATAAAACATGGCATTTTCAGAGGATACAGCACAAGTGGTGCATGTAAACACATGTTATAAAGATTTTACAACAAACAACAAATACATCAGTTCAAAGTAAATAACATAAATAATTCTTATGATTTCAAACAGATGGCGCATGGCAGTGGCTGTGGCTGAAAACTAACATTACATTTTCATTCTATCTGACTCTAAAGCAGCACTTTTGGCAATCAACTAGCACAGTCTACTTCCATTGCATCTCTTGTCTCGAAGATCTTGACTGCAAGGATATCGTTTTGCAGTGGATCCCAGGCCATAAATGAGAAGGCGGATTCTCTTGCCAAAAAGGAACAACCATCCCCCAAACCTTTTGTAAAGACATCTCTTTTCACATGTTCCGAGACTTTTTCGGAACACTCTATCTGATAATTTACTTGAAGGCAACTCATCTAAAACCTGGTTTAACTTTATTTTAAACATCCCTGATCAGCCCAAGTTTAAAGCTGTAGCCCTTTTCAGACCTCTGACGGGCCATGCTTGTATGGCCAATCATCTTTTTCGTATGAAAATATTTGCAAGCCCAAAATGCATGCTCTGCAGTCTTGGAGAGGACATGGATTCATCTCATCTTCCTGTCTGCCCTGCACTTGTTTCCTCTACTGTGCAGGGTTTACTGGGAGGCTAGGGCCCTTATGGGCTAAACATGTCACTATGTGATTTCTTTCAATTCTCGTTGTTGTTTTCATGTTCTTTGTGTTCTTTTTTTCTTTTATTACTTATTGTAACCTGCCATTGAAAATAAAAAAAACACATTACATTTTGTTGGTAAAGGTGACTTTTTTTTTTTTTTTTTTTTTTTACAAATAATAAAATTATATAAAAAAATTAGAGTAATTAAAATTAAAATTAAGACTAGAGCTGTTTAAGGTTTAAAGATAGACTACTGAATTAAAATTAAATTGAGATGAAAAGTGAATATGGCACTGTCATATAGTATGTAGCAATGTTTATTTCTATTAACTAGAGAAACTATAGGAACGGTGTATGTGGAATTCTTTATTTTCCACACATTTTTCCTAATTTTGTTACCTCTTCCTGCTTGTACGTTGCTTATGTTTTTATTTGCTATTATTTTAATCTGTTTGGTAATACATATAATTAATATGGTGTAGATGCTCTTGACAATTTGCTAAATTTATTTTAATCTAATAAATAAGTGAATGTTAACATTTCAAATTAATATATACATTTAAAAAATATGAATAATACATTAAATGTTTTATTTAAATGTAAATATTCAATACTCCTTTCATATATCTAATAAAACGTCTATAAAAAAAAAACTACCACAATCAACAAAAATCAAATTCTAATGTTTCGTTTTGCAACAACTAAAAGTTTGCGATTCCTAGTACAATATTTTAAAAAGCTTGCCATCTACAAAAAAAAAAAAAAAAAAAAAAAAAAAAAAAAAAAAAAAACCACTCTTATTTTATTAGAATATCATTTGTTTTTCTTAAATTAAACTGGTGATATGCATGCGACAAATTCATAACAAAAAAAAAAAAAAAATCAAGTTAATAATATTGGAAAATAAAATTTAAAAAAACGAGAATTAAAAACAGTTAACAAAAATAACTAATTAAATTAAAAGCGTAGGCCAAGTACCTCTGTGCTGTTTTATACACGTACAATTTTAAGTACGCGCAATTTCATTTTTTTTTTTTTTTTTTTTTTTTTATTTTATGCTGCAGATGTATACATGTTTAGAGTCAATATATTTTCATTGCCATTCATACAAATGAACGGACACCTTAACATTGCCGTTTTTAACCGGACAACACACAGCTACCAGAGATTCTCAGCACTACGCAAACTAGCTACCACATTGTAAGGAATATATAGTACAATTTTCGTAATTATTAAATAAAGTGGTAATTCCGTGCATAGCATGTTAAATAATAAATGTTTCAATATCTGTTATCTTTAATGGATGTTTTTATCAATTAATATATATATATATATATATATAGATATATTATAAGATAAAAACCGTTATTTTTAATGATAAAGATTACATGGTTTCCTTTGAAAGAAAAGTAGAAATTATCACTGTTTCAAAAAATCTGAATTAGAACTCCGATGACTCTGCTATTGTTAATAGTGGCGCTGATACCCTACTGTCTGGTTTGGATTGCAAGGTATCGGGCATACCGGTTACGGAGTTATATGTTTTCAAGAACCATTAAACCTCCACATCTTAAAGTTAATTGAAAATTTGTACAAATGAAGTTGCTTCAATTATTGAATAAGAATATTAAAGAAAAATAAAAGAATTTAAGAAAACAGCTCCTGCTTCAGAACAATTAAACAGAGATCGAGAAAGCAAAAAGCTCTCGGTACAATTAGGTGTCCGTTTCACAATGTCCCCCCCCAAAAAAAAAAAAAAAAATAAATAAATAAAATAATAAAGATTCTATAATTCCTGAAAAAAAATATAGAAGTAAATGATAAAATTATACTAGTATTACACGGTAAAAAAAAATTCTAACGTAGATTTGCTTATTGAAATTTTAAATCAAAATAAAGATAATGTATCTAAAATCTAAAAACAAGTAATATAAAAAAAAAAAAAAAAATTTGAAGTCAATTCTTACTTTTTTTTTTCAATGTATTGCAGAAAGTCCTTTATAAATAATTTCCATTCATTTTTTTTAAGGTTATCTGGAGCCATCTATTGGTAGATATATACAACTTAAAGCTAAAAAAAAAAACTAACATTAATTAATTAAATTTAATTACTGAATTAATATTTGAAAAAACTGTATTAGCCTGCATCCACTACAAGCTCAAAAAAAATGTATTTGAATTTGTGTGGTTGAATAAAAAGTATTTTATGAACGATTGAAAATTTGAACAAGATATATATAGAGTGTAAACTAATAGGAATTGAATAATGGCACAAGTGATTCAGGTTGACACAGGTTACAGGATACAAATAAGCAGATCAAATCAAATAACATAAATAAATTTTACGTTTTCAAATAGATGGCGCCACATCAGCACAAAGGCTACATTTCCTAAACCAAACATTACGCTTGATTAATAATGTTATATATTTTTAAATTTTAAAAATCAGGAATTAAAATTAAAATTAAGACCAGAGCTATTAAAAGTTTAAAGATAGACAATTGATTTAAAATTAAATATAGATTATTTTAGGAGAAAAGTTAAATTCAAATAAATTAAAAATTAAATAAAATTTAACCCAAAACAAAAATTTAAGAGTTTGATAGCCAGTTGATTAACTAGGGTTGCACATCGCAGCAATTAATTAAACATTTTAAAGAAAAAGATCGGATCCGCAAGAATTGAGTAGGACTAAACTATACGAAAATGGTTATGAGTTATGTGAAATTCATTTTATGCCATGACTTACATGGATTTTAAAACGCATTACTGAAATTTATTATTAGTAGCAAATTGTTTGCTTAGTTTTCAATTAAATAATCTAAAGTGTATTAATAGATGGCGCTGCAAGCGGCATAAAGAAAGTGAATTTGGCTCCCAGTGTTATTTTGGATCGAAATTACAACTTGGCATGAGTTGCACATTAAACCAACTGTAGTATTCAATGTGCTTGATTGTTTCGGTTTTTGACGTAAAAAAAAATGACTTCCAAGTCATTCAACAGTTATGGCACTGTGAGTGGAAAGCCCATCCACCACGGCAAGTCATACTAAATTGTATGAGAAAATCGGTGGAACTTTTTTTTAAGCCATACCGTTTCCCCCTTCTTCAAGTGTCTTCAATTCAAATTTAAACTCATTGTGATGGAGTGGGGTTTTTTTTTTACAGCATTTTCAAAGTGGGACTTTAATTATAAACATGCTGTATTGTACTCTGTAATAATTAATATATACCAGTAACACTGTAATATTATTGTAACGCTATAATATTGTTGTAAATAAATTACTATAAATCGAGTGCATTAGAGGGAAAGTGTTTTCACGCACCAGATGCCTACAACACTGAGTTACTTGACGTAACTAGTCGCAACAAAGCAACAACAAATATTCAACTTCAAAATTCCAACTTCATTTAAAAGATAAATATTAATTACTGTAAAACAAATATATATTTATTTGTAATCTCCTCAGAATTTATAAAACAAGATTTGTTTTTCTGTGTCTTTTCTAACAAAATATATTACAATACTTATAGTAATTATAAACTGGACATATTTCATTTTTATTCTAATTTTGACTCATTCCATGAATATTTTAGTAAATTTAAATTAAGTGAATTTAGCTATTGCTAAATTGCTACATAGAAAAATAAATAAGTAAAAATACTTTCATACTCTTATCAGGTGCATTGGATCATTCATTAATTGAAATATTCTATAATTTACAAATTTAAATCATAGCAAATACCTATACTATTTTATTCTAATATATTTAACTATTAAAATATGCTTATTATTCTTTTAATTAAGATAAGTTTTTTGAATTTTAGACACAACAACCAGTTCTCTAACTATTATAATGTCAAAGTAGAAATAAAATTTCCTCTTTTTTGTTTTATGCAAAACTCTTCATAAAATTTATACATAATACATAATATTTACTTTTATTTTTGAATAAAACTATTTTCTCAAAATCAAAATCTTTTTTCTCATGTATTTTCATAAAATTATATTTATATTCCTAATTTGCTAAGGATTATTGATTTTCTTCTTGAACTTTTGTAAGAATATCCTTTAGTTTGATGAATTATATCGACAGCATATTAAACATGTACAGATTTACTAAACTGTTCTAAAAACATAGGTATAAATATT